>JAHKKF010532442.1:0-15973 GCA_019740295.1 Labeo calbasu
TCTCATTTCAGAACATGACTGCACACCACATGAAAATCACAAAACAACATAAAATAGGTTAGGGTGCAAATGTGTTAATTTCACAGGAAAAGTGTTTATATAAAAAAACAACGTGGGTGTTAAAAAAAATAGTGAACTCTTTTTGCCACCTCAAGGATCATGAATAAGATTATTTTAGCCTGCATCTTATCTTTCATTTCAGCAACATCGTAAAAAAATTAATACAGAAAGAGTCGGAGCAAAAGCAGTATGACACAGCACGTGTAGGCCTCACAAATGCCACATCCTCCACAATCACGTACGACAGCAAAACTTTCTCACCGTCCCCCACATACTGAACGACGGGACCATCTGCATCAACTAAACCCACACAAGTACAAAAGCCGTGTGGCATTTTCATGCATCTTTTGAAAATGAGAGCTGTACTGCGTTGTAAATAAGACAAACACTAGATGGAACAGTAGAGCAGCAGCGAAAGAACAGTTTACACTCTTGAATCACACGCACTTCCTTTTTACCTTCCATCTGTTTCTATGACAACAGGCCAGACTTACAAGACGTTTAGATACATAAAAGGAAGTCAGCGGAGTATTTTTATTTTTAGGGGCTGAATTTTACTTACGAGAAGAGGAAGTGAACTGATTGGCATGTTTACTCAATAAAATACATTATTATGAGAAATAAAAACTTATTTAGTTTAGAAGTATAAGGACCTTTGAAGTGCTAACATTTTATTAAGCAAAACCTAACATTAAAAGAATGATCAAACCCAAACTGAAAATTCTGTCATCATTTACTCACCCTCATGTAATTCCAAACCTGTAAGAGTTTCCTTTTTCTGTATAACATTAAGGTTGGTAACCAGTTTCAATTCCCGTTTCATTGTATTTTTGGTCCACACAGTGCAAGTAAATAGAAACTGAAACTCTTAGGTTACCAATATCCTTTAAAATATCTTAAAATATGTTAAGTTGAATAGAATTGAGAGAATTTATTAGGAGATGCATTAAAATGATATGAAAATAGGGATATGCATCCACTGTGCGAATCATTTAATTTCTTTCAAAACTATACTGTAATTGTTAAAATCATATTCTAAGTCCCAGCATTTTAAATAGTTTTAATGCACACCAAAACAAAGCATACTGAAACAAGACTTACCAGTAATGCCCAATTTGTAGAGCTCACGAAACCTCTGGTTGAAGGCCTCTCCAGGCACATAGTCGCCCAGACCGATAGTGGAGAGTGAGATAAAGCAGAAGTAGAAGGACTCCAGAAAGTTCCAGTTCTCTTCTAGGGCAGAGAAGATGGCGGCAGGGATGAGGAAAAAACAGGACACAGCCACGACGGCCAGCAGGGTTGCGTGAACGAGGGCCACCAGGGGTTTAGAGAGACCCCAACGCGTATGAACGTACATAATGGGCCGCCACGTGCTATAGACCATGATCCTTTGCACCACAGCCGTGAGGAAGAGGAGGGTAAAGGGGATGCCAATCACAGAGTAAATGATGCAGAAAGCCTTCCCACCATCAGAGAGAGGGGCGGTGTGACCATACCCTGTGAATTAGAAGAGCGGAAAATGACACGTTAACATACTTACTTCATGAAAACATCCATCATGGATGAGCACATCGTATTCTCCTCACTGCAAAACAAAACCATCCTGTCCCACAGCCACTGCCAGACACAGATTAACAACCAGATTAAGTCCCATCCTGGATTATCAGTGAATTAATCATTTAGTCCAGCTCTGTAATTTCATTTTTTGTTTGTGTATTCTTGAAATAAACTGATTATAATGCTCTCATTTCTGCCCTCAGCAGTTTGATGCCTCCCAAGAGCTCACATCTAATGGACGATCTCACATTATGGACATGAGCAATCAGGTTAGTTTGCAGGGTCTCTCTAAATGGCTCGCGTCTCTGACACAACCTTGCTAGACAGATATGCATTAAGGTGAAAAGCCATTTAATAAAGAACTAGGACACACATGCCACTTTTAACAGGAAATGGCCAAATAAAAACTCTTACTAGTGTTAACCGCACTTCTGTTTGTATTAAAAGATACATTACATGACTGTTTGGGTCATCAAAGAAATGTAATTTTATTCAGTACACATAACATTGATCAAAGTGACCGTAAAGACAATTATGATATTATAAAATGGATTTTAAATATATGCTATTCTTTTGAACTTTCTATTCATCAAAGAATCCAGAAAAATATTAAGCAGCACAACACTGAAAATAATAAGAAATGTTTCCTGAGCACCAGCTCACCATATTATCTTGTGACACTGAAGACTGGAGTAATGGCTGCTGAAAATCCAACTTTGTCATCGCAAGAATAAATTACATTTTGAAACATATTAAAATAGAAAACCATTATTTTGAATTATAGTAATATTTTAAAATGTTGCTGTTTATTATTGTAGTTTTGATCAAATAAATGCAGCTTTGGTGAGCATAAGAGACTTCTTTCAAAATTGTTTAAGATTTTTACCAACCCCAAGTCTTAGTATTAGCTGGCCTAGTTGGATACCCAGCTTCTATCCCATCCTGACCAGCTGAAATCCAGGTTTTGTTTTCAGGGGATCAGATTATCATAGACTTTGGTGAACTTTTTTGACTTGGACCAGCAAAGTAACTACCGAGCTATCACCCAAAACACCTAGGATCATTCCATTTTTAAATATAAACAAATTTCAGAAACCTCCCTGGCTCAAATTTTTTATTTTGTCAGTATTTTTTTTTTCTAAAGAAAGATTAACATGAATAATAATAAAAGCCAAATATTAAATGATTTGGATGTATATTTACTGAGTAATCCAGTCATTTGTAGAGGGGTGTCAAATTACAGGGGAGTAAAATGACTTTAGAAAGATGGCAGCATCATTATATTACTTTTACATAGACTGGTATGTCTGTTAGAGAAATCTGTTGACTTTAACAATCTTTGTTGGATTATATGCAAATGGTGACAGTTTGAAAATCGGAAAAATCACTTTTCAGGTTTTTTTCCCAAAGTTTGCGTGTCTGTAATTTAAGAAGTATTAAAGATATCTTGATGCCCTTTTAGATTTTGAGTCTTAACAAACTTTCCTTTTGGCATCTCCATTTTAAGGCCCTCTACAGTTCCAGAGATGCCAAGTGACCAAGATTTGATTTTCAACCACTGAAAATGGGTAATATTCAACAATCTGCGTGTGGAGCCGCATTGAGATGCTCATGTCTCTGGGACTGAACTATAGTAGTCAACATTTGAAGTAAATCAGAAAAGTTAATCAAAGCTATCCTAAGACAAGAACGGGTATTGTTTTGGTTTTAGGCCAACTTTGATAAAAGGTTTTGATCCACTTCAAATCTTGACTACTGTATATAGGGCCTTGAAAATGAATATTCAAAAACAATATTGCAGAGATTCATAAAAAAACCATTATACTCAGTTCTGCTGTAGGTGAAGCTGGATCTGAATGATTTGTGCGAAGCTGAATGATTTGTGCGAACATAGACGGATATATGTAGACCGGGAGGTGCATTTCCTTCACAAACAAACATAATCCACTGCATCTTCATGGGCTCAGATGTCAGGAGTAAATGACGACCACTATGTTCATTATTACATCCAGCAACAAAACACCTCAATCGGAGATATTCTTGTCTAACTTACATCCCTGCTCTGTTACAGCTGTTACATCCTGGACTGTTACAGCTGATCTGAGGTAAGATGCTCATGTCAATCAACTATCGTGGGAACGGCATCTGAGAATGGCTCGATTTGAAAAAGGGGATATTGTTTTTACAGATTAATTAAAAACCACTGCATGGATTTTTATCATTAAAGGGTAGATGTGTACGTACACTGCCAACACGCATTAATGTTCAAACAACATGTAAAAGTGAACTTTGCATCCGATGACCCCTTTAAGACCCAAAATATTTCTTGAGTTACAGACATGCAAACTTTGGAGGAAAAGATAAAATAAAATTCATTAATGGTCACCACTGGCATATAGGCCTAATGCAACAAAAAGTTAAAAGATTTTACTAATAGAAATACCAGTCTCTGTGTAAAAATAATATGATGATGCTGCCATCTTCCTTAAGTCATTTTACCTCCTGTAATTTGGCTACAAATCTCAGGTGAAAATTGTCAGTTTGAACAAAAAAACAAAAACTATATTGCTATGACAATCTATATACAGTCAAAATTTGTAGTTGTAAGAGGAACTAAACAATTTAAACCTGCAGAATCTAATTGTTCCATTTATGTGACACACAATTATTTTCTTCGCCAAAAAATAGTCAAAGTAGTTCTCTCTTATTATTCCTTCACTTTCACTAAAATGAGAAACGTGATGCCTGTGATGCATAGCCAACCTGTGCCATAAAACTGTAGTCAGTGCTCAGAATTAATTCCACTTTCCATCAGCCTTGTTCAAAGTTTCTTTTGTAGATTAAAAAGAAGATATGAAAATATGATTTGACCAATATGCATAAATGCAAAGGGGAACTAGATATTGCATGCTTGTGGTAACGATAAGGCGGTTGCAAATCCTTCTTCCCTGGCAAAACCATGACAGAGCTTTTACGCATATAGGCTGGCTCACACTTCCCTCAAACAAACACTACATTCTATGGTAATTGGGCTTTGTTGGATCTATGTGTTAACCTGGTGATGTTTGCTACAGCAGTGTAAACTAACTTTAGTTAACCCTAAAAAGCCCTATTAAATCTAAAATGTTTTGATATACAAATTTCTAAGGCCTCTAAATTACTATCAAAACTTCACTAAAATATATGTTTTTCTCAGTCTGCTGCATGTCATCTGATTGATAGTTCATATGCATTTAGTAATGCGTTTGCTGTTTTTGTCCATTTAAAAATGTCCACCCTAATGATTTTTTTTTTTCATAAAATAAGCTTAAAAATACATTTTTATTATTGCAAAATGAACATTTACTGGACTGAGGCAACTTAAGTTTATTGATTACCCATTGATCTGCAACAAATTGCATAATTTTGGTCGGTCTGGGCCTCTGAATTAGTATTTCTTTATGAACTCTATAATCACATGATAATATATGGGCAAGAAAACCTGATGTATGATTTATTAAACCTTAATGTATTTTGTCCAAAGTTTCAGTAAATTGTTCCATTAAAAAAAAATAGATTTCATTCAAAAAAAATTCATACATCAGGTTTTACAGAGTTAAAGAACCCTGGCTGTCTTTTATGTAATACTGGTTTGCATGTAGTGGTAGTACATGCTGGGGCTTGTGACAAGGGGTTTGTTTCATTTGAAGTTTTATATGTCTGTTTCAATAGAACTGAAACTTAAAGTTGTGATCTTTATGTGAACATACAAGCCAATATACACATATAGTTCACAGACTGAATAAAAGTGAGTTGTACAGATCTTTTATAAAGTTGTCTGTTTCATGTCTGTTTGAGAATTGGATACCTGTCTAAAGTAGCATTGCGCTTTCGAGGCAGGTGTTAAATGACAGGCGAGACAGCTTCCCAAAGAGAACAAAGAAAATGAGAAAAACAAGAACAAAAAGTTCTCTATTATTAGCTGTGGTGCATTAAACTTATTTTTGGAAAAAGGGCAGGTGTATTGTTTGCAGTTGTTATTATTGATACCTTCCTGGAGGTAAAAAATATGGGTCACTCAATGCAAATATCCAGAGCTATCAAATGTTGCACTATGCACAGTCTCAAGGATGCCACGTTAGTTATTAACTGTCCTGCTGTATAAGTTTATGGCATATATCCGCCTTGTTAACTGACTTACCTGTGGTTGATAAGACCGTGCTAGCAAAAAACAAAGACGAGGTGAAGTCCCAGTTCCAGCTGGCCGAGGCGTTGTTGAGAATAGACACCCCATAGTTGCTGGCCTCCAGCGCTTTGGACAGAAACATCTCCAGCCTTTCCTCGGACAGACATTCGTGCTCTTGGAGGAACTGTCGTTTGATTCCTCTGAGCTGCTGGCGCAGGAGGTCTTCATAAGGCAGCTCCACCGAGGAGAAAACCACCGCTCCGAATATGAGATACAGAATATAGCCGAGCACGAGAAACATAAAATACCATGCCGATTTGTTGCTCTGTATCAAGCGCACACACGAATTACCGGTGAGGGACTGAAGCATCTTCAGCTTTCCAATTAGATTCGATGATGATATCGGGTCTTGTGGTTTAGATGCGTTTTAATGCGCTTGATTGTACGGGCTGCTCCGAATGCAGCGCGGAGGAGATCGAGCTCAGTTCGTAACGGGGACGTGACGTCATTGGCTCTCGCCCACCAGGTAACATCATCAAGACAGGAAAGAGCACATTGAATGGCTGTCTGTGCCAAGTTTAACATCCTCCTACGTGACTGCAATCTCAGACAGAAGAGCGGAAATAATATTGTGTACTTTGCAATTGTGGTAGCGATTCTGATTCCAATTCTGGTTCTCAATAAAATACCTCGATTGTTTTAAAGAAGAACCATTGCCTTTAAAAGCCTGTCGCCAGTTAGATTATATCACACTCTCTGCCAGATATTACTGTGAGTTTTCCTGTTTGTGTTCTCTCTTCCTCCTAATCTACTGTGCTCCCCTTTCAAATACCTCTTTGTTTTTTTGTTTTATGGTGTTCATATTTTTGTTACTCAGCCAATGTTCGTGGGTCTGGTGGACCCGCTGCATTTTTGGGTTTTTAATTCAACACAGTTAAAACAATTATGTTAAAATACTCAACAAATGTTTACTTCATCCCAATTACAAGCAATATAAACAGAATGTTTGGCTGATATTTGTCCTTTTTAGATTTTTAGATCACATTTATGAATTAAAGAATGGCCAGAAGCACACAACACACACTTACACTCAAACTCTCTCAGACTCTCTCTCTCACACATACTCACACATAAAAACATACACATACTAATAGCAGGCCCAGACAATAGGGGGACAGAGTGAAATTACACAGGACCTAAAATTTCCACTCTTTTATTAGCCCCGGGTCCAGTGGACCCGAACATCTTGTGTGTAATATGGAGGGGGTGTACAGTGAGTGGTCATTGAAAATTTTTCTGATATGTGACCCTGGATCACAAAGCCAGTCATAAGGGTCAGTTTTTCAAAATTGAGATCTATACATCATCTGAAGCTGAATAAATAAGCTTTCCATTGATGTATGGTTTGTTAGGATAGGACAATATTTGTCGAGATACAACTATTTGAAAACTTGGAATCAGGGTGCAAACAAATCAAAATATTGAGAAAATGACCTTTAAAGTTGTCCAAATGAAGTTCTTAACAATGTAAATTAGTAATCAAAAGTTAAGTTTTCATATACTTACAGTAGGAATTTTACAAAATATCTTTATGGAACATGATCTTTACTTAATATCCTAATGATTTTTGCCATAAAAGAAAAATCAATAATTTTGACCCATACAATGTATTTTTGGCTATTGCTACAAATATACCCCAGCGACTGGTTTTGTGGTCCAGGGTCACATATGTGTACTTCACAGAAAATGAGCCAAGGCAAATGACTATGCATATCATTTTTCTTTTGACAAAAATTGAAAACGGGTCCCACAGACCCTAGCACCATACAAGGGTTAAAGTATATGTAGTTTGAATAACAGGATGCCTCTGGAAAGAAGCTATTCTTCTCCCAGAATTGTTTTACTTTTATATGGTACATCTTTTGTTTTGTATGATGCACATATGTAACACCACCCCCTGACAATGGATCTATTTAATCTAATGTGGGAGACAATAAACTTGGAAGAAGTTTGTGAACATACAATTGGCTTCATTTTCATAATTCTTTCCATGGCCCATGCAAGGACTGAGAATAGTCGGACAGCATCAAAAGATAAAGAGCTAAGATATTTATTAACAAATGGGTCTTTCCGGGAATTGAGACAGGTGAGAAATAGTCTTCAGTTAATTATTCTAGCTCTCTGTTTAAGAAATGTATCATATTTTCATGCTGTGAATTTACACTCTGCCATAAAATAAAGAACAGCTATATATGTTGTTAACTGGATGAGATTCCTTAAATTTTGGACAGCTGCACAAGAAGACTGACCATAGCACAGATTGCTTATATGCAGCTGTGGTCAAAGGTTACAATACAGTTCTCTTGAGTGTTCATTTTATTGAAGAAACAGACGACTTCTGGGACAGCTGCCAATGGGCGATACAACATGAAGAAAGAAACATTATAGCTGTGAAAAACAGGAAAAGCTGATGGGTGACAGGCTACGCCCCCTGTAAGACGAATTCGATACTTATGGGATGGGCTAGAATGCAGAAAGACTGAGAAATAATGCAGACATGAAAAATCTGCTATGACAGGCAGACAGAGGAAGATAACTGCATCTAGAGTCAAAACTCCAATGCCCCACCAGGTCCTCATCACCAAGTGAAAGACTGGAAGACAAAGAGAGAAACTGAAACAGCCAAATCTTGTTCATCTGACTGATGATATCAGAGATGTTCATTTTTTCCCTCATGGGCAGGTACTGCATATACAGTGATCACTACAGAGGCCGCCTCAAATTTTGATTTGTCATTAATTTGCAACTTTGATAATTCACTGGTCTTATAGCAGTTCTTTGTAATCTGTTCAACTAACAATACACTGCTTTCTTTTAATAGGCACCAGTCCAACCCCATAGAAAGAAGTTAAATGTTTGCTTGATTTCTCAATCAGTTAAACTCCGACTGGATTTAGGACAGACAGGAGTTGCTTTAAAATATAGGGCTTTTTGTAAAGCTGATAGACATAGATGTTCCAGGATTCCTTTAAAAAAAAAAAAAAAATAGGGGAATAGAAGGGCACGAAGTGTCCAAGGTCAAAATATGGATGGTACAGCAATAAAACTGGACACTCCATCTTGATTTAATAGATATTTCTTAGGGCTGAATTTAAGTAATAACTTTAAATTTCCAAACAAATTTAAATTACAAATGCTGTCCTACCCAGAGATTGTGGTTACATGATTGTGGTTACATTGCCCTGTCCACCCCATACTTAATATGGGGTTTCCCTTTCAGGATGTCATGATGGACTTCATCAAACTGTTTTTTGTCGAATGTATGAAATACATTGTGCTTGTTAACATGTTACATGTGGGCTGAGTGTTTCACAGAAAACACTTGGTTGGGTGAAAAGCCTGAATAAAAAGGCATGCTTAAGAAATTATTTGATGAATAGTGAGACACTGTTAAACAACAAAGAAATAATTGAGCTGAATTGCAATTCACTGTATATCACTCAGAAGTGATATACAAGGAGGAAATGAAAGAAATCAGATAAAAAAAAATATTGTCTGCAATTGGAATAATATGGGCTCTAGCCCTTTCACTCTACTGGTGTTAAGAAAAAAAAAGAAAAAAAAAAAGACAGCCCTCAGTCCACATGAATTTTTCCTCACAGGTCACCTCAATAAGGATCGACTGGATGATGAGTAAATGTGTTGTCTCTAACAAAAGCATTTTAAGGTCTCCTTTCACAGGTAGAAGTAGTTCTGCTGAAACCAGGGATAGTTTACTCTGCTAATCTGGACTGTCCAAGTGACGGAGCAAAATACATGGCTTCTGTGCTCCCTTAACGTTATTGAAAAGTGGTGCATCTTTATTAACAATATAGTGATTGAATCAGTTTATATTTCAGTTGATAATAAATAATAAATGTTTAACACAGATTATGTCTTTTTGTTTTTGGAGCCAGAATAAATTCTGTCCAATTCTGAATAAAATGGTTTATTTATTCATTTTCGCTGTATGTTGTTGACTCACCAAAATGAATCGGCTCATGCGAGTCATTCTTTCGAGAACCGGGCTCGCCTACTTTAGTGGTGCTGTATGATTTCGATTCACTCATAAGAATCATTCTTTCGAGAATCGAACTACCTGTGGCGCGGTATGTTTTTTCATTCACCTAAATGAAAGATGACTCGTAAGAGTCGTTCTTTGGAGAATCGGACTACACTGGTGATATGTATGTTTTTGATTCACTAAAATGGTAGTCTCTGTTTTCTTTTCTTTTCCCCCCCCAAACGTCAAAAACTGCATACACATGCCTAATGAAATATTAATAAAAATGTACGAAAAAAAAATCGTGCCTTAAAAAGTCGAAATTATGACATACTTAAGTAATAATTACGAGATAAAAAGTTAATTAAATAAACTTATCATAATTTTGACTTTAAAAAGCATAATTATGAGATAAAAGTAAAAATTATGACTTTAAAAGTCGTAATTGTGAGATAAAAAGTCGAAATTATGACTTTTAAAGTTGAAATTGACATTTAAATCAGAATAAAAAAAATCAGAAAAATGACTTTAAAAAGCTTAATTATGAGTGAAAAAGTCAGAATTATGACTTAGAAATTCGAAATTATGACACTTAAGTAAGAATTATGAGATAAAAAGTTGAAATGATGACTTAAGTCAAAATTAATTAATAAAAGTTGAAATTATGACTTTAAAAAGTCAAAATTAGGAGATAAAAAGTCAAAATTTTGACTTTACAAGTCGAAATTGACTTAATGACTTTTACAAAGGTTTAATAAATTGTTCCATTAAAAAAACGATTTTATTTAATTAAAATTGTATATTTTTTCATAGGTCAGGCTTTACAGAGTTAAAGAAGCTTGGTTGTCTTTCACGTAATACTGGTTTGGAAGTAGTGGTGGGGCATGCTTGGGCTTGTTAATGGAAAGTTTTATTTTGAAAGACAAGGGGTTTAGTTTTACTTGAACTTTATCTTATGTCTGAGAAATACTATAGAACTGAAACTGAAAATTGTGATCTTTATGTCTGCGCTTCCTCCTATACATACAAGCTGTGAACATACAAGCCTATAAACCAGTTATCTGTTTGTAAACATTCGGGATGCGCGCATCATGGTTGCAGAAAACCCGGGAGAGATAGCCTTTAAAGCTAGAGAATTACACGGATACGGTACAAAATACTTATATTTAAAAACAGTATAGATTATATTGATTAGATGTCATTTTCGAAATGTTATTCGCATATTACAAGAGCTTGTCACCCAGCGATAAGCACTGTTATTCAACGAAATTGACGTTAGACAGTGGGATAGTCTTACAGATCCGAAACAGGGATGACGTTTTTTTGTGGGCGGTTCAAATGGCAGTGTATGGAGCCATGGGATAAAAGAATTAAGGTAAGCATAAAGGTAAATTTGATTTTATATTTCAAAATTCTGATTTTATTTTCACAAATACGAGGTTATATCCCACAAACTCACTAGTTTTGTTAAATCGAGTTATAAAGTCCGAATTAGGAGATATAAACTTGTCAAAAAAAGTCAAAATTGTGAGATCAAATAAAAAAATGTTATGTAAAAATATTAATAGTAATAGGTTTAAATAATATTTCGTGCTGTAACTGTAGGGCTAATACAATACATCCCCTATGAACAGTATTCACAATATGTGAATATTATGTAGACCTATTGTTTAAATCAAATGTATGCTTTAAAAGTAGAGTAATCAAAGCAGTTTTCATCCATAGTATGTCCGTTTAAACGTCTGAGTTTAACTTCAAATGGCGTCTTTGACTACAGTATTCTATAAAAATTATTTGCATTCCAATTTTGACACCAAAAAGCACAAAAATATATTTTTGCCTCTTATTCCATGGATTTTGCCCGTTTACCTCCAGTTTTTCTGCAACTATGCGCGCGCAGCTGCAAGTGACGTCACTGTGACGTCTACTCAAAATTGGTCTGTATCTGCATATAGTTCACAGACTGACTAAAACTGAATTGTAGAAATCTTCAATAGAGTTGTCTGTTTCATGTCCGTTTGAAAATTTCACTGTATATTAATATTAATCAAAATTATTAAAACTTCCATAGCAGCACATGGGATCTCATTTCTAGACTTCTGTCTGGACTTTAAGCCTGTGTGGCAATAAAGATATATAGCTAAGCTTACTGATAAACACAATCTCCTGACGTCTATTTGACGTCTGCATTTACATCTGGAAGAAATATTTCTTAGAGTGTTTGCTTATCTGCAATACGTCTGTTGGATATTTCCTATTAAATGTCAAATAGATGTCTTATTAGATGTCATTAAGATGTTTATGATTAGAATGTATGTAAAACTGACGTCTTACAGACGTCTGTCAGATGTTTGTACACAGCAGATGCTTTCCAGATCAAGTGATCTTTAACAGACATCTTGCAGACATACATGTGCTATCTGGGATAAATCTCACATATTTCAGAACTATGGCCCTGTTTTCTACACAGTGGCAGTTTCATTCTTTCATATGGCCTTGTTTCCTGAAGATGATGTAGACACATGCGACAACTGTTTCCAAGGTAACAGTCTGTGCAAAGCTGATATGGTGGTGAAATCTGGGTTCTGTTATAACAGTTGGGAAAAAGATTCCCTCCATTCACCAGTGTTCTGGCTCTGAAAAGTTGACAAAAATAACATACAAACATGTACACTTTTGTCAAGGGAGAATGCCTTGAAAAGTAGGCCCAATGACAAAAAGTGAATAATACAGTGATTCCAAGTTGCTAAATGGCACAAAGTGCAGCCACAAAATGACCTTAGGATAGAATGAGCTTCTCTTGGATTCATTATTAACAAAAACTGCAATTTCGGAAATGTTGAAATATCTGAAAGCAATTTGTATATAATAGATAACCTGGTGTAGGGAAAAAAGTGATTTGATCTGATGAGTCGTCCTGATTCCAAGATGTCTCGCCTTATTAGAGAAACTGGTTTTACTGACTCCTTAAAGTTTGTACTAGTAACTTTTATTTCTCTGTCAGACTGTATGTGGAACGGGGCAGTTTTAAGATTACAAGTCTTTACCAAAATTTTCAATTCTGTCCAAAATCAAGCAAGCCTTCTGTGACTTTTATACGACTTTTTTTATCCTCTTCTTTGCCAGGCTGAACAGGCGCTAAAAATAGAGGCTGTTCTGTAATAGTGTGTTATTTCAGGTTTCTGTACTGGGAATTTAAACCTCTGAGAAGTAAGATGTTAAGCAGGAGGTGGATTGCAAAATGTTTGTTTACTGCTCGGACAATCTGTAGATTATCAGTTTGCACAAAGCAGGAAAGTTGGATGTGTCTGTTGCAGGACAGTAACCCACCATAGACTTTGATTGGGCAGATCTCTCTAGTATTCAGATTAGAAATCAGTCAGTATCCGTGAAATTAAACTTCTAGACTGCAGCAGCGTTTTCGTCAGTGAAGTAGTCTACCTAAAGCAACGTTTTTTGTAGCCGTGTAAGATGTCAGAACATGTAAGATGTAAGATGGCGCCACTTAGTGGGAAACCGTGATAAAACATCCGACAAAAATGATTCCCTTGTGAACAAGTGAAGAGGGCGACAAGTAGAGGAGACTGGGTTAAGTTCAGCCAGTGGGTAAACTGACCCACCTCCTGTATCTTGGCAACTGTACACTTTTACTGTCATGTGACCATGTGTTTTGGAATCACATATCATTTGTGCCAGACTGTGAAAAGGAGAAACACATGGAAGACGTGGAAGGCACCCATTTACTGTTTTTGACTTGTCAAAGTAAAATTGTAGCATAACACATGTTACATAAAAACAGGTCTGAAAATATTTATGAAGCAAGAACTAATTATTAGCCTGAATTGGTAAGGTAGCAAGTTTTTTTTCCAAAATGCCAGCTATTGGGTAAAGTAAGCCAAATGCTGTTTGTAAAATTTTGATTATTAAAGGGGTCATCGGATGCAAAGTTCACTTTTTCATGTTGTTTGAACATTAATGTGTGTTGGCAGTATATGTACAAATCTACCCTATAATGATAAAAATCCATGCAGTGGTTTTTAATTAATCTGTAAAAATAATATCCCCTTTTTTAAGGGGGATCGAGCCATTCTCAGATGCCAGGTGTGGCGTCACACCGACAGAGGCCGCTCCCACAGTAGTTGATTGACATGAGCATCTTACCTCAGATCAGCTGTAACAGTCCGACCTCCATTGTTTTGATGCCAGAGNGTTAGACAATAATATCTCAGATTGAGCGATTGAGGTGTTGTGTTGCTGGATGTAATAATGAACATAGTGGTCGTCATTTACTCCCGACATTTGAGCCGCTGAACATGCAGTAGATTACGTTTGTTTGTGAAGGGAATGCGGCTCCCGATCTACATATATCCGTCTATGTTCGCACAAATCATTCATGAGTAAATTTTATGAATCTTTGTGATCACCTTTCCTAATAACATGCTAGTTAGCAAGTTTAGCGGCTAAACGCGGATAAATGTGGCTAAAGTAAACAGGCTCGTCACTCCACAGAGAAAAGAGAGGGGCGGGGCGAGCAGAGCTCATTTGCATTTAAAGGAACAATCCCCTCAGAATGAGTTGATTTTTGGAGAGCTCATTTTGACAAGGTAAAAAGGGTGTTGTTTTATGGAACTACTGAGAATTTTTAACCAAAGTATATTATAGACTTTTCATGAAGACCCCAAAGAATCATATAAACATATCCGATGACCCCTTTAAGTTTTTAAAAGAGGCAAATTATCTTTAAAATTTCACATGGGTTTGAATCAGATTCAGCCGGATGGTCAGTTTTTACCCAGATGGTTCATCTTAACCACTGACTTGGGTCAACTTACCCCTAACCTGGGGCAAATTGAGGCACTGGAGCATTTTTTTTAAGAAACCTTATTTTTAGAACCCTTTGTCATAAATACGCTCTGATAATTTAAAATGATAGGAAACATTCTAAAATTACTTTAGATACGTTCATTTTCATCTGCCTTATTTTCCCTTATCTTGAGGACCATATAAGTAAAAAACGGCTCATCTTACCCCACTCTCCCTAATACATAGTTCTCAATTTTTAGGCCATATATAGTAAGACTTTCTAAAAAGAAAAATATTATGTTGTATTTGCACTATTTTTTATTTAAATACACAGTTGTGTCTATTTCTAAACACGTCATGACATTCAGAAATCAGCACTGCTGAAATTCACTGTGCTTCAGCCATGTGAAGAAATTTTTCCTAAAATGACCTGTAAACTGTAATCATCGAAACTGTAGTCTTAAGCTGCTTAACATACTCTTGTCATATTTTGCTTTATAGATTTAACAGTCTGCATTAATCTCCCAAACAAGATTTTTTTGCATGTAGAACATGGAAATCCAAGAAGGAAACAGTGGTTTGACCCAGTTTTTTCATGTGTGGTTAATGATGGATATTTCGTTTAGTAATATTTTGAAAGTGCAAGCATTATCTGCTCACGTGAACTGTTTTTATCAGCTGATGGACTTGAGATCTATTTTACTTCTGGTAAACATGGTTTCTGCTGAAAAAATCATATTGTGAATCTTTCAAAACTGACTTGTTTTGTTTGGAATAATTAAATAATTTTTTCTGAATAATTTCAAAATTTCAATTCAAATCAAAGCAACATAATTGTCTTTGATGTGGTGTGATAATTAAGCAGGTATTCCTGCTCAACTGGACTGAACTTGTTTGAAAGTAAACATATTTTTAATTGGAATGTGTAATTACCTAACAAGGTCACAATTATTGAAGAATTATCCACATAAAAGACAAAAAAAATACAAAACATTAAAAGCCTACTTTAATTTATGACCCATGCAATGCAAAGTACTTCATTAGTTTTAGGCTCACATGCCTCTTGTTTATTCTTGGGAGTAAAAAACATCAGTGTGGCCTGTCTACTTGTGCCTTGGATGTGACGCCCTCCTGATCAATCTCTATCCTGGTTCACTGAGTTTCTTGAGCTCTGCACGGTGTTGTTTCAAACACATTAACCTCCTGCTGCACCCTGTTCTACTGCTCTCTCAGTCTTGATGTAGAGTCATGAACTGACCTCTAAATACCTGTGCATTTCTCATCAGGATCAGGCCGTGCTCTGAGGCATCGCTTCATACCTTTAGTCTGAATAGCTGCCTCTCCTA
>JAHKKF010532443.1:0-19810 GCA_019740295.1 Labeo calbasu
CTTTAGTAAACACTAATTGCTAGTAGGCACTGCTAATCAGTCAGTTAAAAGTGTTTGATGATTTAAGAAACACTGAGAGCATCATAACATGAAACAAAGAAATTAAATCTTTAAAATCACTGTTTTGTATTTCCTACATGTGGCTGATGACAAAGTCACCTGCTGACAGGATTATTATTATTGACTAAACCTAAAAACATAAAACAACATCTTTGTTACCTGAAATAAAATAAATGTTAATTGAAATAAAATAACACTTAAGCTTGTTTCTAGTGCAACATTTATTCATTTATCTTTTTTATTTGATGGACTACAATAAATAAAACCAAAACTGAAATTAAAAAGTATAAAAAATTATAGACATATTTTAAAAAGTAATAAAAATGACAAACCCACAAAATTAATAAAAGTGAAAATACAAAAATAAAATTTTCTATATTTTACTGACTTGTTAGATCTATAAAAAGAGAAGTTAACTTCCAGAACAAACATTTACAGATAATTTACTCACCCCCTTGTCATCCAAGATGTTCGTGTCTTTCTTTCTTCAGTCAATAAGAAATTGTTTCTTGAGGAAAACATTTCAGGAATGATCTCCACATAGTGGATTTCAATGGTGCCCGCAAGTTTGAACTTCCAAAATGTAGTTTAAATGCAGCTTCAAATGGCTCTAAACGATCCCAGCTGAGGAAGGAAGGGTCTCATCTAGCAAAACAATTGGTAATTTTTGAAACAAACTGACAATTTATATATTTTTTAACCTTAAACGCTCGGCTTGTCTATGTCTGCGTGAACTGTTTTTTTTCCGGGTCAATAAAGTTAGGGTACGTCGAAAAATTCTCGTTTTCTACCCCAACTTAAAAATCATCCTACATCGCTGCAATAGTACTGACTCAGTGTTTATGAAGTGAACATGCAAAGAAGATCAAATGCCCTTTATAAAAAAAGTGTACAACGATTTTGACGTTGAAGACGAAAACGAGACAGTTTTTTGACATACCCTAACTCTGTTGACCCGAATTACACAGACTACACATGCGCATCGCAGAGACGAGACAAAATGAGCATTTGAGGTTAAAAAGTATATAAATTGTCAATTTGTTTTGAAAATGACGGATCGTTTCGCTAGATAAGACCCTTCTTCCTTTAAACTGCATTTTGGAAGTTCAGACTTGGGGGCACCATTGATTGATTTCCACTATGCGGAGATAATTCCTGAAATGTTTTCCTCCAAAAACATAATTTCTTTACGACTGAAGAAGGAAGACATGAACATCTTGGATGACAAAGGGGTGAGTAAATTATCTGTACATTTTGTTCTGGAAGTGAACTTCTCCATTTAAACTCACAAATAAAAATTAGTCTTTGTGTATTAAGAATTAGTGAGAATTATAGTTTTGTGTGTTATGCTGCTGAATAAATGAAAATCTTACCTTTCCCCCCTCTTACTCTCGTCTGTAGTTGACAGTCTTTTCCATGTGTAGTTATGTTACAGATGCAATCAAATATTCAAGGTTTGTATAAGTAACTTGACTGGTAGCATTCTTTCATTGAAAGACATGCAAAAACAACACTTGAGTCACATGGATATCTGCAGACATATCAACATATAATTAATGTCAGAAAAAAAGGTACAGTAAAGTACTAATATGTGGCCTTTAAGCAGTGTTCAAATTGTGTCAAAGCTCTTGGGGGGTCCTCCTAACCAGACCCCTAATTCTAAGATAAAATCTTATTTTTATATATTTAATTATTTTTTTTATCAGTGAATTAGGCGTATCAAACAATGACAAAGCAAAGAAGAATTACATATCTAACCAAGGAAATTAGTGTTTTCAAACAAGTTTAAAGTCATTTTTACCTTTTTGTGGGCATTTTTTTTTTTTACTTTTATAAAGTCATTCATTTTTCTTAAAGTGTGCATTGTTTTGCGTCAAATTCTTATATTTAATCAATAAAGTAACTTAGAATAATAGGACATTTTAGGCTGTTACCACACAAATAAAATCACTATCAACAAAACTCATCTTTTCAATATAGAGGAAACACAAGATGTATTTACCCACTGTTTAATGCAGGACATGAATGCATTTAACCTTCAGTTACAAATGCATGAATAATGTTGTAATATTTTAATCCTAAAACATTGAATGCTGATATTTGAAATTAGTAAAAAAAAAAATGAAAAGGTACTTTAAATGTGAAATTACAACCGCCAGTAGGTGTCAGTAAGTCACTGTTAATAAGCGAGTCATTGCGATTGAACCGAATCATTTAAACGGTTGATTCATTCAGGAACGAAACACCGTTATGTTGTTCAGAGACGCAAAACAGTGCAGTGGTTGTGTTTGGAATAATTTTTTGTTGGCGAAATAGAGCAGAAATAGGCAATATGGTGTCTAAAACGTAAGTCTCTTAATGTTAACTTCTAGTTTACTGAACTGTTGTATAAAATCAATATCACATTTGTGATTTTTGAAAAAAATGGCACTCTTCGTGTGATACTGATTATGTTCACACTTCGTGTGAACTATATTAAATGATGCAAATATACATTTTCTGCCCCTATACCCTGAATTTKGGGAAAATGCATTTTATTAGACTGAATCATGCAGTGAAAGAACGACTCTAGCTAGTATAAGCACTCATACCTCTTCTTATAATCAATGAAGCTGTCCATACACTGTATGATAAATGAATCTCTTACTCTTACATAGTTCGTACATCTGCACTTTGTTGCTTATGATGAGGGAATTCGCGAGTTCAATCTGAACAAAACTCCAGGTTTCAGTAATGACTGTTCTGAACGCCTCTGATTGGCCACTGCATTCTAAACTCAACAGAGTCGTGTGTGATTGGTTATAATGCGCAACGCTGTAAAAACGCATGAAAATGAAATATGATTTAACGTGAGCAGGTCTAAATTTATTACAGCAACCGAATCGATCACGCGGAATGTAGGCAGAACTACAGACCCAGTGTTTACAAAACGAACGTCGTTCGTTCATCACGTGACAGCCCCATAAAATGAACGAACCACTCGAAAAACCTGAAGACTGGAAACAGGTGAAGTAATTCCAGTACAGAACCTGATAGGATGTTGCGCAAGCGCGACTGAACGAATCACTCCCCGAGACATCGCATTCTTCCCGAGTCACATTAAAGATTCGTTCAAAATGAACGAATCGTTCAAGAACGACCCATCACTAATTCGAAGCATTGTGGACGCGCGTTCCAAAGCCTGTGCTACATGAGCTTTTGTGCTTAAAAAGTACACACATTTTTATTTTTCGGACAAAATGACCGATCGTTTCGCTAGATAAGACCCTTCTTCCTCGACTGGGATCATTTAGAGCCTTTTGAAGCTGCATTTAAACTACATTCTGGAAGTTCAAAATCGGGGCACCAATGAAGTCCATTATATGGAGAAAAATCCTGAAATGTTTTCCTCAAAAACCATAATTTCTTTAGGACTGAAGACAGAAAGACATGAACATCTTGGATGACAAGGGGGTGAGTAAATTATTTGTAAATTGTTCTTCTGGAAAGTGTTTAGAGAACATAGACAGAAAAAACATTTTTCTTATTTATTTCTTATTGTGAGCAAGTCTAAATTTAATACAGCTATCGAATCTCTTCATTTCATTTTGATTAGTTTTATGTTATAAGTATTATAGTTTTATTGGAAAACCAGGGGACCCCCCAAGTATATCTTTTTGGGTGTTTTGGGGGGTCCTTTAAAGGGGTCATCGGATGCCCATTTTCCACAAGTTGATATGATTCTTTAGGGTCTTAATGAAAAGTCTATAATATACTGTGGTTAAAAATTCTCAGTGGTTGTGTAAAACAACACCCTTTTTACCTTGCCAAAATGAGCTCTGCAAAAATCATCTCATTCTTGTCGAGGCTGCTTTAAATGCAAATGAGCTGTGCTCGCCCCGCCCCTCTCTTTTCTCTGTGGAGAAACGAGCGTGTGTACTTTAGCCACATTTAGCTGCGTTTAGCCGCTAAACTTGCTAACTAGCACATTATTAGGAAAGGCGATTGCAAAGATTCATAAAAAACCCTTATACTAACTTCTGCTGTAAGTGAAGCTGGATCATGAATGATTCGCGCGAACACAGATGGATATATGTAGACCAGGAGGCGCATTCCCTTCACAAACAAAGGTAACCTTAATCTACTGCATCTTTAGCGGCTCAGATGTCAGTAGTAAATGATGACCACTACGTTCATTATTACATCCAGCAATACAACACCTCAATCGCTCAATCGGAGATATTCTTGTTTAATATACACCCCTGTTCCGGCATCGACATTAAGAGGGAGGATTGTTACAGCTGATCTGAGGTAAAACGCTCATGTCAATCAACTATTGTGGGAGCGGCCTCTGTGGGTGGGACTTATTGCAACTATTATATTTAAATATTTTTATTTAACTATTTGAGAAAAAAAGCTAAAGTAAAAACTAAAAGCAGCATGGAAGCTCTTGCTGAACATTTTTGGGATTTTTTATTCTAGCTCATAGAATTAAAGTGTAAATATCAATATTATAGAATTAAGTAAAACATACTCTACTTCCTGATACTGTTGTATCATGCAATGGGGTATGAATAATTCATGAAGTAGATTTCTTTTCCTGTTTTCCAGCTGTATTTAAACAGTTTTATCATTGCTTTTGTTAGATTTAGTAACTTGTGATTTTGTTACATCTGGAGCTCATTTTCTACTCAAAATGACACATACTCAATCAAAAACGTGTATCTCTGTGTTCGGGTGAGCGCTGCATTACTAATTATGTAGACGTGGTGTCTACATGATATCTATTTTGTGATTTACATATATGTTTTTTAAGTAACATACACTTTAAAAGCATGGTTTAATTAGGTGCTATATTAAGCAAAATCAAACTATTGCCAAGTAAGCTTTGAGTAAGTAAAAATTACTTCAGCTTTTACTGGTCAAGCTAAAGTTACTTATTTTCTTTGTTAAATTTACTTAACTTAGGTAAGTAGATCTTACTTAATTCTATATGTGAAATTATATATAATTATGTAATATTTACTTAATTTCTTTATGAATGTTACATTTAATGGTGAGTGGATTATACAGAGCAGTAGCAGTAAAATTTACTTAAAATGTGCAAATTGTTACGAAGATTTTTTTTAGTAGTAAATCCTACAAGTTATTTTTTTCAGTGTAGACACACAAAACAGCAAAAAATATCTTTGTACTGTATTGGGGCAATAACTTGCTTGAACTGATACAAAAACTATCTGTAGTATTTGTTAAAAAAGCAAGATAAGATTAACTTGTCAAAATAAAGATGAGCAATGTGCATCAAAAAAAATAAAACTTGGACAGTACCATACACACCCATGTTAGGCATGAACCAGATCTGCGTCTGCAGTATTAACTACACTGAGAATGGAAAAAAAAAAAAAAAAAACGGACAATGAGGACATGAACTGATTTGTGGGATTTTTAATGCAAAATCCAAGTTTTCACACAAACGTCAAAAATCTTTTGTCATATTATGGTAGACTATTATCTAAATAAAAATATCCCATTACATCATAATGGATTTTAAATAACACAACCACAGACAATCATCATTCATATTTTTTGAGTTGAGTATGCCGAAAGAAAGACACGTTTACTGCTAAAGTTTTGAGAGAATGACAGTCTCATGATGTAATATTTGTTCTCTCTCTCACACTTCACTCTTGGATTTAAAACAAAATATTAAGCATGGCTATTATTATTAATAAAAAGCACCATCAACTACTATTGTGTAGCTGCTTTCACAACTTTAAAACACATACACATCTCTCCCTACACCTCTCTTCTACTCTTAAAATACACTAATATGACCTAAATGACCAGCACACACACAGTTTGAGGTTGAATATTGTCTCTTTGTCTCTGTCTTTGTTTCACTCGCTGCGGTCCTTTGGTTCCCTGTATTTCCACTGGATGTAGTCAAAGATGTCCTTCTCACTGTCCACCAGCAGAGGCTCTCCAGCCACACCTGGATCAAAGAGAGTCATGAGACACATCAGCTACAAAGTAAACCAGCAGCAGGTAAGCTAGACTTATACAGATGAACAGAAATTCACAAATGTTCAACGCTTTTGCTATGCAGTGATGTATAAATGTGTGTCTCACCAGTGACGCCCAGTGGACGGATGGTGTATTCGTTGAGAGTGAAGCCCTTCTCTAGTGCGTGAGTCCTCATGTTTTTGTTGAATATGTCACTGCCAGTGAAGTACAGCACACCGCAGTAATATTGATCCTTTGGAATAAGCCTGCAGATCCAGAAAGAGAGAAACACATGAGGAATATGCTGGAAATACTTCAAATATGACATTTGCTATAGGGAAATACAATGATAAAACAGGATGTTTTCTACTACAGATGCTGGGAATGATTGTGGATTCTAGTTTTGTAATACGAGATATTAGATTTTAAATTGGTAATTTGTATATTTTACATCTTGGTCCATTATAAAATTCAGTCTAATTGAAATTGTTGATCTATTTATTACTGATGTTTCATTGAAACAACTAAATATTTTATATTACACTCAGAAGTAACATAAACTGCATGCAAAATATTGATTAAAAATAAAAAATAGAAGATAAAAAATGGGTTATTACTGTTTACTAAAAGCACTAAAAATGTGTTATTTGAAATAATCATGTTGAATAAAATAAAATATTAAAACTCACTTTATTTCAGCTGGTTGCCAACATTTCTCATTTTTGTTTAGTTTAAATTGAAGTATTAAAATAAACTAATTGATGAAACGTACACAAACATATGAAAAAATAAAAATAACAAAAATATATATTTTTTTAAATATTCAAAAATGAAAATAAATATGAATTACACTACACTTTACACTTTAAAGAAGTCTCTTATGCTCATAAAGGCTGCATTTATTTGATCAAAAATACAGTGTGAAATACAGAAAATACAGTAATATTGCAAAATGTTATAATATATAATAATGTTTTTTTATTTTAATATACTTTAAAATATAATTTATTCCTATGATCCTTCAGAAATCATTCTAATATGCTGATTTATTATCAATGTTGAAAACAGCTGTGCTTCTTAATATTTTTTGGAACCTGTGATACTTTTTTTCAGGATTCTTTGATCAATAAATGGTTGAAAAGAACAGCGTTTATTTAAAATAGAAAGGTTTTCTAACAATGTACACTAATGTTCAAAAGTCTGGGATCAGTAAATTTTTATCCTTTCTTATTTTGAAATAAGGAATAAGGATGTGTTAAATTTATAAAAAGTTCAATTCAAAGTATTCATAAAACCTATATCAACGACACTAAAATATCACTACAAAAGACATTATGTAAATATTCAGTATGAACCTGATGTCAATACGGCGGTGAAAATGCTCTTCCTCATCATCCTCTTCTTTATTCAGCTGACACACACCCTGAGGAAAAACATATGCCTTATTTATTATTGATTTATTATTATTCATTAAGATGCAGACTGAAACAGACAGAGACCCACCATAAACTTAGTGTCTCCTTTAGACAGTGTGTCGGTAATGAAGCCGATGGACTCCAGATGATCCACGACAGCATGAAGGAGTTTCGGCTGCAGAACAGAAATCACAGGAGTTGTGAGAGGAAAACCCTGCACCTATTAAATCAACATCCAATCCATAAAACCAAAGATTTACCTGTTTCTCAGACTGAGAGGTGAAGTCTGGATGGGTCAACAGTATATCAATATCACCACTCGACTCCGCTCCTGAACATTAACAAATGTAATCATGACACATTTAGATGATAACAGTAATAACTGACATCAAATATCTGCATCAGAACGATGAATAACCTCGTCTGTAGCTGCCGCAGATGGTGCCAATGTACTCGGGATCCACCAGATCCAGTTCCTTCAGTATCAGAGCCTGAAAACATCAGTTAAACACAGTGAGACTTTAGAAATCTGTAGAAATAAATCATGAAGATCATTGAAAGAAACTCCAACCTCCATTTTCTGCATTTCTGCACGAGGGATTCTCTTCTCAAACTCTTCAAAGTACCTATAATAGATGAGGACAGGAGCATAAAAATTAAAATCACCATCAATAAAGAACGAAATACATAGAATTCAGAAATCAAACATTTGTCCTCTTGATCAGGGGTTTTCAAACAAGGGTCCGGAGAGTCAGTCATTTTTTAAAAAATAAATTTAAAATTCATTGTAATCAAATTATTTATTTAGTTGGTGATTTTATTTATTGACACTATTTTAGTGTTATGTTATTTTATGATAAAATTAATTATTCTGCATTTAAAAAAAAATTATTTTAGAGGTATTTTAATCATAATAACATAATAGTTATAATAAATAAATTATATAAATAAATAATAAATAATATAAAAATAAATAAAAAAATAAATAAAACCCCTGATCTAGATTAGCACTAACATGAAGCCAATATTAATATTAATATTATCATTGCCCGGACATAATTCACTATTTTATCTAATCAAATCAAGACTTACTTTAACCCGATTTGCTGATGGTGGTTGAGTTTGTGTTCAATCTTCTTCAGATCTAAAACATTAGATGAGCATTAAAATGCATACATATGATGGCAAATAAATATGTATATGCAAAATAACCATATACAAACCTTCTAAGTTCCTGACGCCTTCATCATAAAACTTCCTGGCTGCAGCAGGACTAAAAAAGAATTATAATGAGTGTGAATTGCATTTTAAACAACACTATTGTTATTGTTCACTTTAAATAAAGGGCGTCGTACCCGATTCCAGTTACTCTGGTTAAGAAGTTGATGGAGGAGCTTGTGTCGTCACTGCGAATCTACAGAATGAACAGGCCATGAACATGTTAGAAAACAGATTTGTTTCTCATATGTGCATGTATATGCTCTCATTTGGTTTATCAAAGGTTAAATCATCTATAAAACATACATTTCTAATGCACTCAAATACCTTTTCCAGCTTGCGCAGTTTTCCTGTCGTCAAAAACTCGTCAATTTTCTCAGCTATCTTTGCTCCAACTCCATCCTGAGAGGAAAAAAACAGTTTTTATAAAAACCGTGTACTGGAATAAATAAAAAAAAATTAAGTATTACTCATATTTCAGGACACTAATACTAGTAAAAACAAAGAATTTGTACCAGTTTTTTTGCTTCTGTCCCACTTTTTATCTTCTGAGGGTATTTGGCAATCACTGATGCTGCTTTTCTGAACAGAAAACAACAGACAGAGTATAAACATGAGTTACATACGTCTAGTTATAAGTACCTTACATTATTACACATATTAGACAATGCTTACCTGTAAGCATTGTATTTATGGATGGCTCTGTTGACATTTCTCTCATAATTTGCCAATTCTGAAACCAGAAACACCATTAAAACTAAAAGTTTAGATATACCTCAGTGTATTAGCTGCAAAATACTACTATAAATAGCTTTCGCCATTAGACATTTGTCGTGTAAACAAACAAAACAATCAGGAGAATTAGATCATAGCTGCTACCAAACAATGTGTTAAATATAAACATTTAAACATTAAATAAAAAATTAAGTATGAAATAATTTTCAAATATGTATTATATTACTTATAAATTAAAAATGAATATGAACACTGCGTGCTTTTATTTTGTAGATGAAACACTAATCTTAAAACTGTACGCAGATAGCATGTATTAAATTACAAAAGCTGGTGATCATTGCTGCTTTATTTCAAATCGCGTGTAAAGATCGGTCTAATATCTCACTAAAGTGAAGTTTCTTGTTTCAAACAGGCATTTTTTCTGCAAAACCGATCTATTTTTATTCATTCGGCATTTAAAGGTCCAGTTAGCTCAGCCGCATGCTAACCTGAGCTGTCATAAGTAAAACTCACCTATGAGAAAATCTGTGATTCCTTCGTTCAAAGTTTCCTGTGGCGCCTTTCTTTTACTCATAGTTGAGAATAATCTAAAATATGTGTGGATAAATGTGTTTATTTTTGACTTTTTACCATCCAAGACAACAGCTGAGCAAATGTCCAACACTGCAGGACAAAGCCTTAGCATTAGCACCGTAGCCACGCAATATGGAAGGGGCGGGGCTTAGAGACCACTCCCGTTACGCTTGCGCTGACCAATCAGAGACGTTCATTTAATATTTATACATACGAACACGCCCAGTCAATGATAAATACACTCGCCTCAAATGTACTTTTGGAAGCTCAAATTACGCACATTTCTGAATGTTACGTAAACAAATAAATTTATCATAAAGAAGGATGCCACTTTTATCAAGCTAAATATCTAACCAAGGTTTTAAATGATCAAACAACAGATCTGAAATAATTTCATACACTCAGTAAAAATCACTGCCACAGCAGTTGATCAAATGAAAATGAGCAAAATTGTTTTCACATTTATGTACCATTATTAAGCAATTGCATTCAGATTTTAGGTGATGCAAATATTTTTGGGCTACTTTATGGAGCTTAATTACCATTATGAAACAAACACTGTGTATTTATTTTTCTGTTGTACAAAGATATTTGCTTTGAAATGAACTTTTATGATTGGTGCAGTTACTTGTGATTATGTGAAGAGCTGATCAAAGCAGAACAGCTTGTGTACTGTATAAAAAGCACCACTTTTTAGTACTGCAATAATAAAATTCATTTCAATGACACATCAAGACTATGAAATATAAAGATTTGCTAATAACATACTAAATGCCAGCATTATGATCCATTTAAATCTCAGCACCTTGCCATTGTAGACATTCAACAACTGTTACTGTACATGGCAGCAGAAATACTTTTCATTACAAAATCTACATGTAAAAATTCCCTAATTGACAGACAATTCTGAAATTTTAAACAAATCTACCAAATACTATGGAAACCCATTCCTGCCACATGAGAAAAAAGCATACTTTGATAAATCATAATTATGACATAAAATGTCATAACTATGAGATAAAAAGTCATAATGATGAGATAAAGTCAAAGCTGTTACATATTAAGTCATAAATGTGAGATAAAGTCAATTTTGAGATAATTGTGAGATAAAATCAAAATTATTACACACTAAGTCATAATTATGAGATAAAAAATGGAACTTGTGACAAACATTTTGATAAAATGTCTACTTTTATGTCATCATTTTGATGTTTTTCTTATAATTTTGACTTTATAATTATGACTTTTTAATCTGATGATTATGGCTGTTTATTCTCATAATTATCTAACCAAAGCATGAATACAGAATATGATTAGCAAAAAACAACAACAAAAAAATTCTGCTACTAATATGTGTCAAATTTAGACACATATCTAAGCGCTTAAATGCAGTGAACTCAGGAAATGAAAAGCAACTGCTGCTGACTAATAAATATATAAACACAGAAGAAACAGCCTGATATGAATATGGTGTTTAAGAGTCGACTTTCACATAGACTTTCTCCCGTGAGAATATTTTGATGGCCTCCTCGACCTCTGAGAGACGCTGATCGAGTTGAGCACGTCGAGAGCGGACGCTCATTGTGTCAGCTTTCACTGGGAGAGATAGAAGCTCACTGACCAGAGACCTGTGAGCTACACACAGACACACAGAAATCAATCAATCCTCTCATGAATAATCATAAACTTAAGGTGAAACTGTTAATGAAGACGTACTTTCTTTGAGGGATTGCAGGGTCTCCTGTCTCTCTCTTTCAGACATCTGTGTGTGTCCAGCAGGAACAGACGGATCAGGAGTGTTTCTCCTTCTCTCCTCCTCCTCTTTCTTCCACTGCAACTTCCTCTGCTCCAGACTAATAACCAAACAAGAGAAGCTCACTGTTTAGTCCAAAATGGTGCAGTAATTTAAAGTATCACTTCAAGATTTTGTCAAGATTATATATAATATTATATACTATCATTAAAAAAGTTTGGGGTCCATAAGAAAGATAAAAATATTTACTTTTATTTAGTAAGGTTGCACTGAACTGATCAAAAGTGACAGTAAAGACTTTTATAATGTTACAAAAGATTTCTATTTCAAATAAATGTGTTCTTTTGATCTGTCTATTTATCTGTGAATCCTGAAAAATAAAATCTCACTGACCGCAATCTGTAGTGCAAATCAGTAACTCACTATTGTGGTACTTTGCCCTTCACAGCGCTGGGTGGCGTTTTGTCTCTGAGGTTCTGTAAGGACTGAGATCTCCTCAGGTTCGTCTTCCCCGCGGCATGAGCGTTATGACTCACAAAGTCCACCGTGTGTCCTCTCACATGCATCTACACACACATAAACATGGCACAATGAGGGAGCAGCCACTCTTATGAAAGACACAGAGGACTAATAAAATGTCCATTTTAGTATGCATATAAATATATCACACACCTCAGAATCTGAGTCTCCTGCCGCTGGTGATGGTCCACTCTCTGAGCGGCGGAGCGGCAGTCGACCTCCAGCGCCACACACAGAATGAGCCTTTAGGAAGTTCTGACATTCGAGTTTCTTAGGAGGGCTTGTCTCCTACACAGACACAGAGACTGAGGTTTAAAACCCTTGTTTTAGTCCAATGTTGATTGACAGGGAAGTAGGCGGTGCTTCACTGTTCTTAAAGGGGTCATCAGATGCAAACTTCACTTTTACTTGTTGTTTGAGCATTAATGTGTGTTGGCAGAGTATGTACAAATTTACCCTATAATGATAAAAATCCATGCAGTGGTTTTTAATTAATCTGTAAAAATAATATCCCCTTTTTCAAATCGAGCCATTCTCAGATGCCTGTCGGTGCGTCGTCACAACGACAGAGGCCGCTCCCACGGTAGTTGATTGACATGAGTGTTTTACTTCAGATCAGCTGTAACAGTCCGACCTCCATTGTTTCAATGCCGGAGCAGGGATGTAAATTAGACAAGAATATCTCAGATTGAGCGATTGAGGTGTTGTGTTGCTGGATGTAATAATGAACATAGTGGTCGTCATTTACTCCCGACATCTGAGCCGCTGAAGATGCAGTGGATTACATTTGTTTGTGAAGGGAACGCGCCTCCCGAGCTACATAAATGCGTCTATGTTTGCGCAATTCATTCGTGATCCAGCTTCACCTACAGCAGAAGTGAGTATAAGGTTTTTTTTTTATGAACCTCTGCAATCACCTTTCCTAATAATGTGCTAGTTAACAAGTTTCGCGGCTAAACGCCCTAAATGCAGCTAAAGTAAAAAATCTCTCAGACCAGCTCCTCACTCCACAGGGAGAAGAGAGGGGCGGGGCGAGCAGAGCTCATTTGCATTTAAAGCAACAATCCATCAGAATGGGATGATTTTTGCAGAGCTCATTTTGACAAGGTAAAAAGGGTGTTGTTTTACACAACCATTGAGAATTCTTAACCAAAGTATATTATAGACTTTTATTAAGACCCTAAAGAATCATATCAACTTGTGGAAAATGGGCATTCGATGACGCCTTTAACTGACAGGTAAGTAGATGGTTTTTCACTGTTTTTGACTGACAGGTAAGTATGCTGTTCTTCACTATTGTTGATTGACAGGTAAGTAGGCAGTCCTTTAATGTTCTTAACTGACAGGTAAGTATGCTGTTCTTCACTATTGTTGACTACAGGTAAGTAAGCGGTGCTTCACTGTTCTTGATTAACAGGTAAGTAGGAGGTGATTCATTATTGCTGATTGACAGCCACGTAGGCAGTGCTTCATTATTGTTGACTGACAGGTAAGTAGATGGTTCTTCACTACCGTTGATTGACAAGTAAGTAGGCGATGCGTCACTGTTTCTGATTGACAGGTAAGTAGGCTGCCCTTTACACTTTATACATATACACTTGTTTTATTTATTTGCATTTACTGTCTAACAGCAAATTCCAACAAAACTTTAGAAAGTACCTCACTGCTACTGCACTGAAATATTTAGAAATTACCAAGGGAATAATATTAAAATATGAGTTCCAACTTGCTCACCTGTAACTGGGCCATTACCCTGGAGGGAACATCCTGGTATTTTGGAGAGATCCAGAGTGCTTTAACTGGCATAGGTTTGGCATGTTCTCTCTGCGCCTCCAGCTCTCGAAACCGCTTTTGGATTTCACGTAGCTTGCGTACATTTTCTTTACCAAAATCCCGTATGGCAGGTTCTGGCAACGAAGAGCATGAAGGAGATTTTTGTGTTACAAAAGCAGACATTTATGTTACAGAAGATTTCTCTTTTAGATAAATGCTGTTCTTTTGAACTTTCTGTTCATCAAAAAATCCTGAAAAATAAAATGTATCACAGTTTCCACAAGAACATGAAGCAGCACAACTGTTTTCAACATTTCTAATAATCAGAAATGTTTCTTGAGCAGCAAATCAGCATATTTTAATGTTTTCTAAAGAATCATGTGGCACTGAAGACTGGAGTAATGTTGCTGAAAATTCAGCTTTGCATCACAGAAATAAATATGCTCAAATGGAAAACAGCTATTTCAAATAGTAATAATATTTCACAATTGTACAGTTTTTACTGTATTTTTAATCAAATAAATGCAGCCATATATTCTGATCATACTAGGTTTGGCTGGACTGGGGTTCAGCGCCACTCCCTCCAGTTTCAGCAGGTCTCCCACAACCCCTCTCTGTCCTCTCTCCAGGATGTGAGCAGCATTGGCACCGATGCGGGGTCGAGGGGTAGAGTGGGCGCTGTAACACCCAGGATCTGGTGCTAAAGGACCCTTCAGAAGAGGAGACGAGCCATTCTGAGCGTTTCCCTCCAGCCGACCACGAGCTTCATCAAAAAACCAAAGAGATGAGATGAAGCATCACACATGCAAAACAAAGTGAGTATTACATTTTTCAGTCTTACCAGAGGACGGGCGTTTGTAATATTCAGGAAACAGTGTGGGGTCTGGAGGAATGGGACCAGAGATCGCTGAGGGCCCTTCACACATACTGCTGCTGCAGAGGAGTTTAGGACAAGTTTAATTCAGCTAGTATGTGAAAATACAAACTAAACCTAAAATCAAACTTGTTTGTACAAATCTAATATTAATAAAAGTTAATATGTGACCCAGGACCACAAAACCAGTCATAAGGGTAAATTTTTGAGATTTATACATCATCTGAAAGCTGATAAATAAGCTTTCCACTGACGTATGGTTTGCTAGGATAGGACAATATTTGGCCGAGATACGACTATTTGAAAATCTGGAATCTGAGGGTGCAAAAAAATCTAAATATTGAGAAAACTGTCCAAGTGAAGTTCTTAGCAATGCATATTACTAATCAGGAATTAAGTTTTGATATATTTACAGAAATTTACTACATATCTTCATGGAACATGATCTTTACTTAATATCCTAATGATTTTTGGCATAAAAGAAATTTTGACTCATACAATGTATTTTTAGCTATTGCTACAAATATGCCCATGCTACTTAAAACATATATATATTGTTTATTTAAAATGATTTCCAATTTATTATTTATATCATATTTATGTTATATATTAATTGTTTTATATTCCGGACAAAATGCTCTTAGTATTTAAGGTTAATATAATTTAATATTGTAACATAATTATCACGTTGTATTTATATTATATTGTATTCCTATATTTATATATGAATTATTTTATATTCAGACCAGACTGATTTTAATATTCATCTAATGATCAACAAGTCAACAGGTAATTATTACTATATAAACCCACCTTAATTTATATTAGCGTCTAGCAAGCAGGACTAATTATATGATGTGCATAATTCATTTTCATGTTTCAGATCACAGATCGTGGTCCTGCATGAACTCTTACCGTTAGTAAACACCTGCTGATTCACATAACAGCCGAATCAGAATGATCAGTCGTCATATTATTCGGTTTGAGAACATAAACGGTACCGTATATAATGAAAATTAGTTCCTAACTAAGCTTACCTTTAATTAAATCCCTAATTCTTTGATAATTGAGCAGATACTGCACGGTATTTTCTCTCTTCTTCGGTTACACGCAGACTGATGACGCATTAACAACAAGCGCAAAGCTTCACCATGGCAACGTCTTAAAGACACAGCAGCGGTTTTGCCATCTAAGCTTTTACATTGTGTCTATCTATCTAGCTATACACAATAAATACGATTATTAGTAGTATTACTGGAATTGTTATAAATACATTTAATATTTAGTTCAATATGTGCTTATTGTCTCCATCTTTATAAATTCAGCATCTAACAAAGTAATGTAGACCCCGATCCTAAAGGACGTTTATACAATCATTGCAGTCTGTCAGCGCTAATGCATTCAGTTAGAGAGGTCAGTTTGCACAAATCATGGTGAATAATAATGTGTTTCTAATAAAGACTTAAAAGTTCCCAAATAAAGTTAGATATCATATACATTTACATAATCTAGGAGGAAAAATAGGAGAAGGTTGCAGATTGCGCATGCGCGGTTTACGCGCCTCCGCCGCTTTCTCCTTCAGTCTGTCCTCTCTCGCTCTGTACAGAAACACCGTCAGGAACATCGACACGCCAAACACGGTAGGCGTTTACCGATTTATCCTCAAAGCATGCTGCACTGAAACATTACTCGACACGCCAGAAATACGCAAGCGTTTAAAGACTCGGTTGCATTTTGCAGAGAAATAATGAGCGCTTATGCTATTTTTGTTCACATTGGAGCTGTAGTTATTCAGACAGTTCGCGTTTAGGGCCGCAGAGACGTCATGACAGCATAATACTGATGATTATTAAATCACTGGTACACACATTCACGTTTTAGTGTTAAAATCACGCGTTTTAATTCTCACGCAACTGTATTATGCGTCTAATTTGTGTTTTGACACAGGCTACAATATGTCACTGTTTCATCAAGGACACTAATTCTCTCACGGCTCGTGGAACTTTGATTTTGACGGGTTTGAAACTTTGTATCACTTAAAGTCTCATTGATCTGTTTGTTACAATGTAACAGTGTTTCTGTGATGATCTTTATAATATTCCGCGGAATAACGGACAGTGTTCCGCGGCGCGCCGTCTCTGATTTAACAGTCCGAAATAAACCAATAAACCCGCGCTGTGAAGCGAATACTCCAGTTGATGCTGATAATTGATCTTGAAGGTTTCAAGCTGACCGTTATTCGTTATCTGGGCGTTGTGCGTGCGTTGCGTCGCGTCGCGTCAGTCATGCGCGATGCTTGTGCAGCCTTGAGCGAGTTTCTTTCTTTGTGTGGTTTGGTTGGGACGGGGCTGAATGACAGCTGTTATCCAACTGATTAAAAACATGATCAGATCCACTAAAACATCATCTGAACTACATGTGTGTCAATGTGCATGTGGTGTTTGTCATATCAGGCTCATATGGAGCTCATTGTGACGTCTGCCATTGTTCTCTGCTCTCTCGTTGTTTTCCTGTACATTATAAACATGTTATTTTGTTACTTTGTTAGAAGTTGGTCACGTTTTAAGGGACATATCTTAAAGATCTAAAATCAATAAGGACAAGTTTGTGACATAGGCTAGGCTTGCAGCTCACTGAACCATTAGTTAATTAGTTTGGTCTCAAGCAGAACTGAATGTGCAGCCACAACTGAAAATGAAACAGTTTTTTTTTTTCATTTCTTAACATATCTTTCACTTTTCAGTCACAGTGTCACTGCATATTGTATAGGCATAATAGTGTTGTATATCTGCATGTGTGTTTGAGTGGTTTATTACAGATTTATAGGGAAGGTGATGATATGTTTACAGATTTTTCCATTTTTTTGCTTCAGAGATTATTAATTCTACTAGTAAATGGCACCATCTGGTGGGTCTCTAGAGTAAAACATCCAGTGACCCTACAAAATAATGCACATTCATTAAGAAACAATGTTCACAGATTAAGTTAATATAATTTATTATATTATTCATAAATATTTATAATGTTGTTCTTTATTATTGTAGTCTAATGGTTTTATGGTGCCAAAATATATAAAACAATTTAAAAACCAGTTCTGCACATTGATTGTATGATAATTATTAAAAATAATTTGTAATTTTATATCAGTCATAACATAGATAGATAGATAGATAGATAGATAGATAGATAGATAGATAGATAGATAGACAAACAGATAATATTAACATATGGGATCATATGGACCTGCAAAACAAAAGAGTATTACATTTAGTACAGCATAATGATTGCATTTTAAAGACAGTAAGCTCTTACTACAAATGTTTTGAGATTGTCTTTGAGATGTGTGTTTTTCCCATGAGCTGCACTCACTCTAATGGCCTTTGTGTCTGAGGATGTTCACTAAAGTGCAGTGGTTTGTTCTTGATTTATGAGCATCTGGCACCAGACTGAGACTGTGAGAGCTGTGCTTCAGTGGTGATGAATAGCAGGTTGATTTTTAATTGGCTTTCAGAGCTGGTAATATAGTGGCGACCACCATGTGATCTAGAATAAAATGTAGCTTTTTTAGAAGACCAAAAGAGTCGTCATCTCATGCACGCATAATTTTAAACACATCTGATAAAAGTACAATCCATCTCTGAAGAATAAATCTATAAGTGGATGCATCCCGGTGCCAAAGTGTTTAGTGTCGAGTAAAACATTTCCCATTTCGTATCACCACATGTCACATGGAGCTACGGTGTCAGTTGAATCTATTTTTAGCACGTGTGTCTGGGGATCGGAGGGAGGGGGACGTGCTCGGAAAAGATGCTGCATCAGCACCCGTCACCTGGGATCAATGCTTCAGCAGTTGCCATGGCGACCCCCTCCTTCTGATGTCGCACACCTGGTGATGCTCACCGACGCCGCAGGCTCCAGAGTGTTATGCAAGTAGTCGGTGTGCTGTGCTTGATGGTGTGTGTTTGATTGTGATCTCTGACCCCAGATCATGTCTGAGAAAGGACACAAGCAGAAAGAGGCGCATGTGAAAGGAAGCAGTGAGAGCTGCCATCACTGCAAGCCAAAGACATGCGGTGAGTGACGGACAGAGAGAGGACGGGACCAACAACAACCTCACACAGATAGATAGACAGATAGAACGACAGACAGATAGATAGACAGATGGATAGACATAGATAAAACTATAGATAGACAAAACTAGATGTCACAATTGATAGATAGATAGATAGACAGACAGACAGATGGATAAACAGATATATAGATAGATAGATAGATAGAATGATAGACAGATGGATAGACATACAGATAAAACTATAGGTAGAACAATTGATAGATAGATAGATAGAATGATAGACAGATGGATAGATAGATAGATACATAGAACGATAGATAGATAGAACGACAGACAGATAGATGGATAGACATACAGATAAAACTATAGATAGAACAATTGATAGATAGAATGACAGATAGATGGATAGACATACAGATAAAACTATAGATAGAACGACAGACAGATAGATAGACATGAATAGACATACAGATAAAACAGACAGACAGACAGATAGATTGCACTAGATAGAATTATTGATTGATGGATAGATAGATACATAGAACGATAGATAGATAGATAGATAGATAGATAGATAGATAGATAGATAGGTAGATAGATAGAACTAGATAGAATGATTGATTGATGGATAGATAGAAACAGAATGATAGACAGACAGATAGATAGAATGACAGACAGATAGACAGATGGATAGACATACAGATAAACTATAGATAGAACAACTGATAGATAGATAGATAGATAGAATGATAGATATATAGACCTATAGATAGATACATAGAACGATAGATAGATAGATAGATAGATAGATAGATAGATAGCTGTAACGATAGATA
>JAHKKF010532445.1:0-36949 GCA_019740295.1 Labeo calbasu
ACAGACAGACAGACAGACAGACACACACACAAAGACACAAAGACACACAGACAGACAGACAGACAGACAGACAGACAGACACACACACACACAAAGACAGACAGACAGACACACACACACACACACACACACACACACAAAGACAGACAGACAGACAGACAGGAGCACCTGTGGGGATTTGTGGGTTCTCCAGCTGTACTGGTGACTCTGGTTGCTCTGCAGCAGGATGTTCTCATCAGTGTCCACCTGTCCGAATCGCAGAACTTCCTGTGTGTCGTTACAGATGACGTAATGACTGAAAACCACTTCCTCTGCAGCCAACACGGTGTTCTGAAACATAATGAACATCAGTTCAGTCATTGCTCATGTGAACGTCTGATGGTCCACAGACAGAAGAACACCTGCACACACGTGTGTGAGACGCGTTCACACTGGAGTCTGAGATTATTTGGTGGATGTGGAAATGGTTTGATGAACTCAGATCCAGTTCCTGTGCTGGTCTGGACTCATCATGTCATGACAGTCTGATGCTTTTAATGCTACTGCTTGTGTCCGAGTGTGTTCTCACACACACACACACCCACATTTTCGACCGCTTCGCATTTAATCGTCATTTACAATTATTCTAATTCCTATTTTTGCATAATAATACGATGAATGGATGGTTCATTTTTAACAGCAGATTGATTCAGCTGATCTGCACATCCCTGCACACTTATATGAGCTTATAATCGCTCGTGCTTTTAAGCCAAATCCACGATAAAAAGAATAACGTTAACTGACATCCGGACATGACTCTCCGCAATCTCTGACGAAATCGGTTGGGTGTTTGAACGCATTAATGTATTGTTTTTGTTATAATGTACAAATTAGTAATCAATAATAATTCTTAGTTTAATACTCGGCGTGCCTCCCTGGACATGCTCTCGCGTATGAACAGGCAGCAAATCAGGTGCGGGCGCGGACGGAGCGGGTGCAATCATCAAACATATTTCAAAGGAAGCTGGCGCCACGGTCCTTACCGTCTTTGCTGGGTGTTTTGAGTGAATATTTGCATTTATTCACATATTTAATTAGAAATAGTGGCCTGTCATGACTTTGGCTAATACAGGACACTACTGAATGATGCGTGTCAGAGGGGATTTAGAAATGGGTATCCGCAGGTACTGCACTACACCACTGCATATGACCCTACTCTATAGCATTAACACAGGCGTAACTCCCTTCAGACTTTATCTGGAATGTCACCTCTTCTGTCACAACTTTTCGAACAGGCGAACAGACACACACACACAAATGAAATTGTTTGCCTGATGAAAAAAGTATTTAAAACGGGTTCACATTTTAGAAAATGTAGTTAATATTTGCGTCATTATTGATTTATCTCATCCACCCGCAAATAATCAGAATGCATTTTTTTATTACCCGACCCGCGGATATAACCGCCATCACTAATTGCCATGGTCTTCCCACACTCCCTTCACTATCTCTGATTGTTTTAGACCACGATATGGGCCTAAAGTGTGTCTGTTGAACTGGAACCACAGCAGTCGCAGAGACTTTTTTTTGCCCTCGAACGGCTGATCACCGGTGCGACCTCAGATCTTTTTTTAGTCGCACCATTGAGTAATGAAGTCGCACTCTAGAGCCCTGTATCACTATGGGTTCATTCCATAGGTGTAGTGGTTTTTATACTGTACAAACCGTATCTTCTATCGCCCTACACCTAAACGCTCACAGGAAACATTTTTACTTTTTTTAAAGAACTCATTCATATATAAGCCTTTTGAAAAATGGGGACATGGGGCAATGTCCTCATAAGTCACCCTCTCCTTGTAATACCTATGTCATACCCATGTCATCATACAAATTTGTGTCCTGATATGTCACAAACACACACACACACACGCTACAGGTCCAACAACAGCTCATACACTCTGTGGGAGAGGAGAGAATGATGGGAAATGTTGGTGTGACTCAGAGTTTGGAGGTGCCACTGGTGTGTTGAGATGTTTCCAGTAAACTGTGTGTGTGTGTGTGTGTGTGTGTTGTCAGGGCAGCACAGATGAGGGTGTGTGTTTTTATAGAGAAACACAATAACACTCCACAGGAACACGCTGTAATCCTCTCACATTTACACAGTCACATGATACAGTGATGAAAGAGTCCCCGTCTGTCCATCACTTATAAACACACCCACTAAACGTCCAGAACCAGCAGAACTCTGGGACAGATCACGTTAAACAGTTCTATAACGCAGCTCTGTAATCTCTGTCTGAGCACATGTGACTGTCTGTCAGGACACCTTGAGTGTGTGTGTGTGTGTGTGTGTGTGTGTGTGTTGGGGGGAGGGGGGGGGGTTGCACTACTAGTCAGTGAGTCAGTGTTCACTGTGTGTGAGCGCAGCTGAGATGATGTGGGAGAAGGCTGAAGCTTGGGTCGCGTCACTGCTGCTCACCGCTTCTGTCTGCGTGATGCTCTCACTGGTCTATATGTGAACGACTCAAACAAACTCCAGCAATTGTCAGAAGCAATTGTTTATTCCACATTACTGGTCCTCTCACGGTCTCGTCTTACCTGTCTCCAGGCCTGCAGCGCTCGGTCCAGCGTGTGAACGGCGTACTGGCCGACGGCGGCGCGCAGCGGCTGCAGCGTGGTGTCGCAGTGCAGCGTGCGTCGTGAGCGTGCGAGCATGTGCGTGGCGTGTCCCTGCAGGCCGACGGGCTGAATGATGGGCAGGTACGTGAGATTGCGGTACTCCAGCAGTCGGCAGCTCAGCGTGGACGAGAAGCTGAGCTCGTGACAAAGCTGCATCACGTCGCTCCACTGACGCACAAACACGCACGGCTCGCGCACGCACACCGCCGCGAACTCCTGATCCTGAGGAGACTTTCTGTCTGGCAGGAAGGGGCGGAGCTTCTGGCACGGCACTGCAAAAGGAGTGGAGTTAAAGAATACACACATTCACACGTTCACAGTTTTCTGAAATGGGTTAACGGTCACACGACATGCAGCTAAACGAACAAAACTTTTCTTGATTTTACATAATTTGATTGTTTTTATTTTAAAAATTATTCAAATCAATGTTACATTTTTAATATTTCATTCATTTTTTGTAAGGGTTTTATTTTGATCGTATTTATTTAAAAAATACTGATTCATTTTATTTGTACATCTTCATGACTGAAATAATAATGTCTTTTTAATCAACTCATAACTTCATCCCTCCTGAAAGCATATGAAGATGAGCAAATAATATTCACACACATACACACCTGTGCCCAGCTGATCCAGGTTGTGACAGAAGTGCAACTCCAGGTACGCCAGTCGTATGGAGACGCCCACCGACGGCACGAACCACGGCGCAAAACACGAGTCCACGCGCGTACATGCGGCCAGAGCGGTGGGACACACCAGCTGCTCACACGGCACCTGAGACCCTGATTCACTGTCCGAGCTACACACACACACACACACACACACACAGTTACACAAGAGCACACTCACCTCCAAAACACTTAAAAAAACACTCACCTCTCATCTCCACCGTCACTGGTGCTGTTGAGCACCACCCTCCAGAGGTCAGAGGTCACCAGGTCAGTCTGGTGTGTGTCGGGGGTCAGAGTGGGCAGGGTCAACTCACACACGCTGCTTTCCGACAGGCTGAACTCTCTATACGGCACAAACGCCCGCTGCAGCTCGTCCCAGAATTCCAGACTGCAGGGCACCTGCACACACACACACACATTGGGTTTCCATGTTTTTATGGGTTCATACCATTGGCATAATGGTTTTTCTACTGTTCAAGCTGTATTTTCGATCACTTACCCTACACTTAACCCTACCCCTCACACATAACTACAGGTATTTTTACATTCTCAAAACACTTCATTCTCTGTGGTTTATAAGCTTGTTTCCTTATGAGGACCAAAAAATGTCAAAAGAGGACAGTTGGTCCTCATAACGTAATATCAGGTACACACAAACACACTGTCCCTCTGTCAGTCTGTCTCTGTAGTAAAATCTGTTTCTCTGAATCAAATCACAGTGTCGTCATGGCAACAGTCGCTGACGGTCACATGACAGTCGAGTGTTTCCTGTAAAACTGCTGAAACCAAATCACAGAATCAATTAACGGAGGCTGTTTGAAGCTGCAATAAAATGAAAAAATAAAACAAAATCGAAGCTGAAAACAATTAAATATGATTGTTTCTCGCAGCAGAAATTGAAAACTTTTAAACTTTGAGCAACCAATCAGATCGCCTTATGCAAATATACCAGTGCAGACGCTAGCCAATCGCGTTCACGCAACACCAGAAAAGTAACGTAATTGGCCGTTGTCGCTATGACGGTCGCGTCAGCACCAAGCTTCAGCCACTCCCTTCGACGCCCCGTGTGAATGTACTAACGCTCACCTGCAGCACGTCCCCGAGGTCAGCTGTACTGATGTCCGGGTCGTCAGTGGTGTTAAAGGGAACAGGTGTGATCCTGAGGAACGTGATCACACGCGGTTCAGGATACCGCCACAGCATCACACCTGGAGACTCGTCCGTCTCCCTCCAAAACACCACCTCATGAGGCGACGGCAGCTTCTGACACGCTGAGAGACAGACAGATATAATCACACCCTCTTATGACTGCTATATGAAGCTGTATGACGGGCGTGTGTGCGTGTGTTACCTGAGTCCTGTATGTACTGGAAGAGGCCTGTGCGCAGGTCATCAGAGGAGTGTTCTGATTGGGCGGGGCGGGGGGTGGGTGGCGGTGTAGAGAGGAGGGGCTTCTCGTTAGACTCCGCCTCCGTCCTGCTCATCTGATTCCAGTAGTTCTGCAGCTCCTCTTGAAACTCAGACAAACAGTTAAACTGCTGCTGCCCCCAAAACACCTGTGACAGACAGACGACAGATCATGAGAAAAACACACACACACACACACACACACACAGTCAGACATACAGTCATACCTCAGATCTACTCCAAATTGCAGTGATCTGCCCACTCACCTATTTATTTCATGCCGCATGTGAGTGTTCATTATGCACTGTGATGAGTCTGGAATCTACTGTAGGTGGCAGTCTGCTGAACGACTGCTAACAAAGATTCAAACCTGTTGACCTGACCACCAACATCTATGTTTGATTATTTCTGCTCCACGATTGACACTCTGGCCGCATTTAATGCAAAACAGTCGCATTATTAAGGGAATCAAATGTCTCACGGCTGGTGAATCGTCTCTGCGTGTGTGTGTGTGTGTGATTGGCCTGAATCAGCTGGAATCTCTGACTCAGAATGAGTCCGTGTGTCTCTGACTAACAGATTGAACAGAACATTAGGGGATTTCTGCGTGTTCAGCGGCACTCAGAGCGCATGACTGCATATGAAGCGTTACAAGAACACACATGCAGGACACACATGAAGCCAGAAAACCACACGTGTGCGGAGAGACACGGGATGTTTAAGTGGCTGTCGAGTAATGAACAGAAGCGGCGGCGGCGGCGTTTTGCATCTTACCTGCAGCAGGCCTCCCTTCATGTCAATCAACACTCTCGGCGGTCCAGGTGAGTCGGGGGCGGAGCTTCCGCTGTGTCTGCACCAATGAGCCTCCAGATCCGCACTGCAGGAGAACGGACCCGCGAACACAGCGCTTCTGTCCTTCAGACCCGTCCGCACCAACACGTCCTCACACTGAACCGACAGACAGACCTCCTTAAAACCGTCTAGAGAGAGAAAACAGACAGAAATCACATCAGTGTTGACTGTCGTAAGGACCGTCGCGTGCGATGGGTCTCGGTCACATGACGGACAGACTGCAGGGTGGGTTTAAACTCCGCAATCATTGCGCACAATCAGACGTCACGTGTTTGCGAGTCTTAAGCGCTGCCCCGTTGTTCACGCGTGTCTGTCGCTGCTGTCGTGCGTCCAGGTGTCTCACAGTGTTTTAGACGGACAGGATTCAGATTCAGCTCCTCTGACGGATCATCCGCGGACACACGCGTCTCCATCTGGTTCTGACGCTCATCTGCGGCTCATCTTTGGCTCAGTGAACGACAGGACAGATTTAGGAGCGTGTGGCTTTGGTCTGGCAGCAGTGTGACCTTCATAACACTGATTCCCACAGGAGAGACACACACACACACACAATAACAAACACAGAAACTCCCACTCCGCTGATTTGCATCGGTTTACAACAGCAGTACTATTAATATGAATTAATAAAGACTAGTATGAAGGCCATTCTACTATGACATAAAACGGTGGGTTTTAACAGAACATTCATTTTCAGTATTACTACATTCAGTATTATGATCCGATGAGAATAAAACTTGAACTGAACTGCGCTGGACTGATTAATTCATTTCAATCAACCCATGACACTAATCATAACATCGACACTGTTATTGAACTGAACTGAATCAACACTGAACTGAGTTGATCTCAACAATGTCGGTAGAGCTGCTTCACAGCTGAAACTGAATTCATTTCATAACTGATGAATTTTACAACATAAACACTGTTTCCTGTTTTTCCTGTAATATTCTCTTCCTCACTGTGAAGCTGCTTTGAATCAATCTGTGTTGAATAAGGCACTACAGAAATAAATGTGACCTGACTTGATATATTCCTGCGTCACACATTCACTTGATTTACATGCAACACTCTCCATCCCAGAAGAGCAACAACATGCAGCCTCCACACACAGTCTGTAGCATGAAGAACTTCTTTAGCATGCAAACTTTCAGAAAAGAGAGAGAGCGAGAGAGCGCACGCTGTCATCTCTGCAAACACGCACGCACACACACACACATGCGCGCAGGACTGCAGAAACTCACAGCGCTCTGTTATTTCCACACCAACACAAACGCTCACGTCCTCGTCTGCTGTTTACCAGCGTTTGGCCAAACTCTGTTTCGACTGTGTTTAATAAAGGCACATCAAACTGCGGGCCGCAGAGAGAGTCCGTCTGGCTCGCGGCCGGACGCATGTCTCATGCTGCAGTTATGTCCAATCCAGTAAACAAGTGCAAATTGTTGAGGTTTTAATTAAAATTCTCAACAATCACTTTATCTGGAGAAGCTCTACGACAGCATCTGTTGAGCAGATGGGCGGCCGCGCTCACGGGCACAGGGAACGGCTTTGGCTCGCTGAGACGAGGCCCATCGCATGGAGAACTGCACAGAGAGAGAGAGAGAGAGAGGAACGCACGCTCCTCACTAGTGCTGATGGTCATGTGATCAAACTCACAGACATGAACATCACTGACGTTTCCAGCTGTTGGCGATTTAATGGATCAGGACTTTTTTGATCAATTTATTTAAAATTTGCTCAAAATGTCTACTGATATATATATTCATATTTTATAATCATATTGATAATGTTATATATTGATACCCACTGCATTTTCAGAAATGTTTCATTTCCATGACTTTTCCAGGCCTAGAAATCATTTTTAAATTAAGGCTTTGTAAGAATCCTGCGGCCAGTCGCATCAACTGTGTTAAGACAGAGTTTGACCGACTAGCTGTTACCCAAGGGTCAATCTGTCTTATTTTTGGACTCAGCTTAGTCTAATCTACGCTTTTATGTAACTAAATGTTAAATATTATGACCGGTTTAAAAAAACAAACTGAACGACTAACTTGTAAGACTAGCCCAACCCTTTTGCAGCTCGCCCCTGGCTCTTCAGAAACAACAGACAGTCATTGAGGGGGTGAATCACAAAAATACATGTCATGGAGTTTCAGCGGTTTGAGCTTGTTTTAACACTTGTTTTGTCTTATTTTAAGATATCTTCAGGCCCTCTGGTAACATCATCCTCACGTCGGCCCGGTAAGCACTCCCAGCGCTGCATCATGGGAGAGGCTCCCCACAGCCCTAAATCAGGACATCAGACGCGTCTGTAACTCTGATCCGCGTCTCCTGCTGCCCTGCGGGACGGAGGTGCTGACACACACCAGCGCACACGATGGGAACCCACTTCCTGTGCAGATCTGCTGCGGACATTCGCTCTCGGGCCTGTTAAAGGCTCAGAGAGATTAACTGGATTTCCGGGCCACGTAAATAAAACAAACGCACTGATTATCTGCTGCAGTGCATTGTGGGTAAGAGGAGCGGAGCTGGATTAAAGGCCCAATCAAGAGAAACACACACACACAGCAGATGAATCACTGAGGAAACGCACGGCGCGTATGCAACTAACCTGCGGGTTTGACGGCGTTCTTCAGCGTCAACGCGCCCGTCATGGCCGACACAGACAGCGTCAGACCGGGCCGCGCCGCGTGCGCCTCCATCTCCGCGCTGACCACCAGCTGCACCGTGCGCAGCGAGATCTTGTGGAAGGGTACGGGCGACTGCAGAGAGCGCAGCAGCAGGTCGGTGGTGGGCGGGGCGTCGCTGCAGCGGGGGGCGGAGCCCGCGGGTGTTCTGGGATGCGTGTCGCCCTCCCTCTCAGGAAAGAGTCTCTTCCAGAAGACCTTGGCCTGCTCAATTTTAGCCAGGGTGGGACTGACTCTCACCGGCCGACTGACATCCACCTTCAACTCTGACACACACACACAGAGAGAGAGAGAGAGAGAGATGTGATTAGGTTCACCTACACATCTGCATGCAGTGCTGACAACTCTAGTTTCCTGTCTCTTGTCTGAAGCCAGCCATTCAGAAGTATGACGTTTCCAATTTGTTGCCGTTGATCACCTGTTGAACACACACTAACTACTATGACACACATGACTGACTGTTGAACATATTTTAAGAAATGTCTCTTTGTTTTGCTCATACATTGAAAGGCTCCAATGTTGTTTACTTCCCAACTCACCTGGTCCAGTGAGGAAGTCTCTGACGACCACAGACAGCAGCGGGGGGGGGATGCCGGTCCGGCCGTCGGCCTCTCCTGCGACCGTCTGCAGCCAAAACACGCTGTAGTCTAACGCCTCCGGGAGAGACTTTCCTGCATCTGACAGAGAGAGACAGACGGAGGTTGTCGTCGTGCTCTATCTGTATCTGTAGCGCGTGCGAAGCGTCACTCACCGAGACTCTTGTAGTCGGCCGCGACTCCCTTCAGCGCGAGGTCAAACAGCGACAGCTCCAGCCTCTGTTTGCGATGGTGGCAGCTGATCAAGACGGACGGCTGCGTCACCTGCAGGAACAGCAGCGGCTGCAGGTTGCAGTCTTTGTCTCCTCTGCGGCCCGGCTGTCTCACCACCGTCACGCCCAGAGCCTGTCGCGCAGACGTGCGGCCGGGCGCCGAAACGCCCTCCAGGACCCCCGTCGGCCCGACCGCGGCGTTGGCGTTGAGCAGATCGTCGGCCGTCAGCGAGGACAGACCCCCGCCTCGGACCGTCTCGTCCTCCGGGACGTCGAGCGCGCCCTTTCCCGGCCGCGGGGAGGCGTCTGCGGGGGGTTTGGACGCAGGTGCGGTCGCGTACGTCATGAGAGAGATGCGGCCGGCGGTGAGGAACACGTCGAACGGGATGAAGCTGAGGTTCTTGGTGATGGTGGGCTGCTGCGACGGCCGAGCGAGGCGGTGCTGACCAGCGCCGCTCTGCCGCTCGATCTGAACGATCCGCAGACGGGCGCTGTCGCTGCCGAAGCCGCTGTCCTGCCCGCAGGGGGCGCTGCTGCCACACAAACTCTCCACCGAACCCGAGGCCGCGGTCGACTGCGGCTGATGACCGCAGACCTGAACACACACAGACAGATCATCTAACAATCACATTCAAACAGACCAACCATTAACAAGCTCACAATATCTGAGGAGTGGGCGAGGCTTCACTAGATGTATGGCATGTAAATGAGACGTGGCATTAGTCACACACACACACACACACACGCCCTGCATGGCTGATGGAGGGTCAGATCCAGTTCAGAAGCTGCACTGGCGTTCTGTTCCTTCTCATGAGAAACCTCATGTGCTCAGAGCTCAGCGCCAGAGAATGTTCTCCTCAAATCTCAGACTCCCTTTGAAGAAAACAAAAGCGTTTAAAGTGAGCGCCATAAAGCGCCGCGGCCCCATTCTGCTTCCTGTGAAGTCGCGTTCGCTCAGAGACGTGACGGCCGCCTGTGCATCAAAGGCCTGAGAGCCCAAACTCACGACGACTGTTCTGCAGCTCAACCACAACAAAGACGCGCACGGGTCGCGACCCGACGCATAACGGGCCGCCGCGGTGACGTTAGAGAGGGACGTGTCTCGGCGGGTTAATTCTCCTGCGTAACACACGCTGCAGGAGCCGACGGACACCAGGGACGCTCCCATCTCACCCGCTCCGGCGTCCCTTTACAAACATGGGAGAGAACGAAGAAAAACTATTACTCCCCCCCCGCTCGGTTCCGCCGCGCAGATTCAACAAACAGACACGCAGATCTGCGAGACCCGCAGCGAGGTCGATGAGTCACTGTTGCCGGTTCTGCTGGCAAAAACACGGGGAATCCAACATCATTTACCCAGCATTCATGTTCAATGAGCTGCACTGCATTCACCCTGGAATGTAACGCGACGCCAAAAAAACAAGAGCGAGAACAGAGAGTTGAACAGCGCTCCAGAGGTCAGGGGTCAGGTGGTGACCCGTAGGGTCAACAGCAGGTGAGAGATGGTGAGCTAAAATTCTTTAAAATACGATTCAGCGTTCAGCCCTATCTGCACTGAACCAGACCTGATCTGAATAATGACACTACTGTCTTTTAGAGCTGCTTTACCGCAGAATCTGAACAATTGTTGATTCTGTTATTTTCATGTTTGTCACTGTGAAGCTGTTTGGACACCATCTGTATTGTATAAAGCCCTACAGAAATAAAGGTGACTTATAGGGGTCATCGGATGCAAACTTCACTTTTTCATGTTGTTTGAACATTAATGTGTGTTGTCAGTGTATGTACAAATCTACCCTATAATGATAAACATCCATGCAGTGGTTTTTAATTAATCTGTAAAAAATAATATCCCCTTTTTCAAATCGAGCCGTTCTCAGATGTCTGTCGTTGTGGCGTCACATGACAGAGGNNCCGCTCCCACCATAGTTGATTGACATGAGCGTTTTACCTCAGATCAGCTGTAACAGTCCGACCTCCATTGTTTGGATGCTGGAGCAGGGATGTAAGTTAGACAAGAATATCTCCGATTGAGCGATTGAGGTGTTGTGTTGCTGGATGTAATAATAAACATAGTGGTCGTCGTTTACTCCCGACATCTGAGCCGCTGAAGATGCAGTAGATTATGTTTGTTTGTGAAGGGAATGCGCTTCCCGATCTACATATATCCGTCTATGTTCGCGCGAACCATTCGTGATCCAGCTTCACTTACAGCAGAAGTGAGTATAAGCGTTTTTATGAATCTTTGCAATTGTCTTTCCTTATAATGTGGTAGTTAGGAAGTTTAGCGGCTAAAGTAAACAAGATCGTCACTCCACAGAGAGAAGAGAGGGGCGGGGCGAGCAGAGCTCATTTGCATTTAAAGCAGCCTCCACCAGAATGAGATGATTTTTGCAGAGCTGATTTTGTCAAGGTAAAAAGGGTGTTGTTTATTAAGATCCTAAAGAATCATATCAACTTATGGAAAATGGGCATCCGATGACCCCTTTAAAGGATGACTTTCAACAACTGAAAACAGAACATATCAGATCAACATCATGCAAACACACATCAGATTCACAATAATTTCAGTGAAGGTGTTTACAAAATCATATGAATCACTGTAACATTATTAAACAGTCATACACCATATTAAAGGATTAGTTTACTTTCAGAACAAAAATTGACATATAATGTCATCCAAGATGTTCATGTCTTTCTTTCTTCAGTCGATAAGAAATTATGTTTCTTGAAGAAATCATTTTAGGAATGTTCTCCATATAGTGGACTTCTATGGTGTCCAGATTTTGAACTTCCAAAATGTAGTTTAAATGCAGCTTCAAATGGCTCTAAACGATCCCAGCCAAGGAAGAAGGGTCTTATCAAGCGAACGATCAGTTATTTTCTTTTAAAAAAAACTGACAATTAACATACTTTTTAACCTCAAATGCTCATCTTGTCCAGCTCTGTGATGTGCATGCGTACTCTGTGCACTCCGGTTCAGTACAGTTAGGGAATGTCCAAAAACTCCTGCAGAAGTACCGACTCAGTGTTTACAAAGTGAACATGCAAAGAAGATCAAACGCCCTTTACGAAAAAGGTAAAACAGCGATGTAGGCCGATTTTGAAGTCGGAGGGGAAAACGAGACGGGAGTTTATGGACGTTCCCTAACTGTATTGGCCTGGATTACACAGATTACTGTGCCTGCACATCACAGAGACGAGACAAGACAAGCATTTGAGGTTAAAAAGTATAGAAATCGTCAATTTGTTTTATAAAAATGAGTGATCGTTTCACTTGATAAGACCCTTCTTCCTCGGCTGGGATCGTTTAGAGCCATTTGAAGCTGCATTTAAACTACATTTTGGAAGTTCAAACTTGGGGCACCAGTGAAGTCCATTATATGGAGAGAAATCCTGAAATGTTTTCCTCGAGAAACATAATTTCTTATCAACTGAAGAAAAAAAGGACATGAACATCTTGGATGACAAGGGGGTGAGTAAATTATCTGTAAATTTTTGTTCTGGAAGTGAACTAATCCTTTAAAAGACAATCTGTCCTCATTTACTCACTCTCACGTCGATCCAAAGCTGTATGACTTTGTCTTCTGTGAAACACCAAGGAAGATATTTGGACCTGAACACATCTAGTGTCAAAACTGTTTGCCATTTGAGAGCTACATGACTTTGGAAATGTCCTCTGAAGACTTATAGAATACAGTGCATATGGATCAGAGTTATACGGTGCAGACGGTGTGTCTGATTTCCCTGTAAGGAAAAGAGCAGCGTGAACATTCTGCTGAACATCTGCTTTCGTGTTCCACAGAAGACAGTCAGTCACACGGAGTGTAAACAATTTATTTAATCCTGTAAACAGGAGGATGAATACAGAACAAACTTCACGTTTATCAGGAAACATGGACCATGAGGAAGTTAAACTCTACGGTCAGTTCTGGCTCGCTGCAGCGCGTCACTTTCACCAAACAGCGATGTGACTTCAGAACGCAGCTTCCCTCAGCGAGCTAAACTTCAAACATTAGGTCATGAAGTCGCTCTTTAACCCCAGCGACGCTTTGCTTTGGTTACGCCAATGAGAAACAGCAACGCGAGGAACCCCGGGGTGAGCGAGAGGCGAAGGCAGAGAGACGGGGCCCAGGTGGCTCTCCGAGACCGCAGCGCTCACAAACTCTGGGGGGCGATGAGGAAACCGCAGGCGGACGCTTGAGTTATTCGCCGCCCGTTGAAGCATAAAGCCGCTGGCAGCCGCGATGTTTACAGCGAGACCGACCGGACGCTCGGACCGAACCGTTTCATTTCACCTCCATCAGAGCTGCGGCTCGCTCGAAATGTGACTTCAGCAAAAACACCAGACGGAACAAAACACCGCGTTACCACAGAAACACATTCCCATCAGCACCAGCGACCGCCAGAACAATGACACAGATCGTCCGGCCTTCCTGAGCACATTCAGAGCTGCTTTTCGGGGAATTCGCTGGATGCAAACATGGGGAAGTAAACGCTGTCCATTGCTGAAATAAAAATAAAACCTAACGTGACAGAACTGAGCATAAATTAAAATAAATGTTCATGATTCCAAAACGTTACACACTTTTAAAGTGTCAGCTGGGTTGAAGCTTGGCAGCCGTAAAATACTCCAATAAAACCCAAATAAACTGAAACTAGAAAAAACTGAAAAAACTATGACAGAGTGAATGATAAAGAAAACTAAACACACTGGAAAAGACCAAAAAAAAAAAATGACATTCGCAAAAAAAAAATGACATTCGTTAAAAAACGAAGCAGAGAACGTGTAGGACGTCGGCTCCTGATTACACGTGGAGCTCAACAACTGCAATCCTCAGCTCTGCATCGGGAGGAGAGCGTCCGTAAGCAGCGCCGCTCGCCCCTCACCTGTTATTTTAAACGTGTGATCTTGCTTATACAGGTGGAAGACATGTTTTCTCTCTTCAGCCCAGCCTAACCAAACAGCGCTCGGGCCGGGCTCGAGTTAACACGAGTTACCCTCCCGTAACCGTGACCCGGTTTGCCCTCGGGCACCCGAGCTGAAACCGGAGCCGCGGGTCAGACGCCCGGCCTCACTGTGTTTCTCTCAAATGTAATTCTGCGCCTGATGATTTTATCTGGGGTTTCACGCCAATTCTGACAAAGCGTTATGAGCGCAGGCCTCAGCTGCTACTGATCTCAAATAGATCGGGTTTCTGAGGTGAATTGGGGAATGTGCCACGCCGTCGGAGTCGGGCACAGCGCTGAACTCGGAAAGGTGAACTGTTTTGACTGCCTGTCAATGATTCCAGTTGATTCTGGTACGAGGGGTCAGCGAGCACCGAGAGAAAAGAAAACGATTCGGTTTCATAACAGACTGGAAGGCTAAAAACACCAACCCTGAGAGCGAACAAATATTAGAGAATAGCCGCAGCGAAACTCCTACTTAGCAGATGCTTAGCGTCGGAGGAACCGCGTTACTTCTGTTCGTAACGGCGAGCGGGAGAAAGAAAACACGCACGACCTTCCCGCCGCGTGCAAGCGAGAGGTCTCGTACAACCCGTTCACAGGTCAGAGACGCAAAACATCTGAACCCTGGAAAACAGATCTGAGCTTCGGCGCTCCGACGATTCGCCCGCGGAGCCGACCGGCGGCGTCCCCGAGGGAATCTCTGCGCTTCGGCAATCAAAACAACTCACGGGCCAGAGACTTTCAGTCCAAACAAGCGAACACATCATTACACGTCTCCACAGAACTCGACTGAGCTGTGAGCTCCAGAAAATTCCTCTTCCTCCCAGCCTCCTCTTCCTCGGATGCCTGTGCCTTTAAAACAGATGTTATTATTCACGCAGCTGCTACAAACATGTCAACTGTTCAACCAAGCCTCTGTACGGTGACAGAGGAAGGGCGTTTCTGCAGCGTGTGTCCACTGGAGGGCGCTCTGGCACGACTTACGCTCTTCACACACTGGGCTGTTAAAGATCATGTCCTGAACCCAGGTGAACTCTGGGTAGTGACGCTCTGGGTCTGCAGGGGAGGCAGAGATGATTCAGCCCAACATCACTCCCACAATCAGATCCAGATGCGTCTCACCTCCACACAAACCCGCGGCCGCCCCGAGACACACATGAGACGACACGAGAAACGAGACGCAGCGCGTTTCCCAGGCGCTCGCACAGACGTGTGTGTGTGTGTGGCTCTATCAGCGCTCGGTGTGTGTTTACGTGACGAGCATGTGCTGTTTATTCGGCAGATGTGCGCGTGTGCGTTTGAGCGCTAGCATGTCAACGGCGCTCCGCCGTCAGACGCTCTTAGCTGCACATCAGACAGAGAGACAGAGAGACAGACGCGCAGAGAGAGACACGGCCGCTCTCCTCCATCCTCACACAGGCCGCTGCCGTAAATATTTTTACGTGCCGTTCCATTAGAGTGTGTGCGAGAGGCTTTTATTGAGGCGCCGAGCCCCTCCCCTCTGTAAACACTAGAGCATGATGGGAAGAGGAGAGACCAAACACACGTCGGCACCATACACACATTCACTCACACCACTGACACAGACGGACAGACAGACAGTGAGTGTGTATCGGGGTCTATGATGATCTCTTGTCAAAGCTGTAGATCTGTTTTTTTGTTCCTCATATTATTATTTTGCTTTATTTAACATGTACAATATTACATGTGTGTCTCCACATGAAGAAAACTCTAGTCATCCCAGATCAACTGAAGAGGTAAAAGCTGTTAGACGACGTGAGAGTAATCTTTCTCTTTAGTAGACAATAGACACATGTATTGTATAAAGCAGCGTGTGTGTGTGTGTGTGTTGTGTATTTGTGTTTGTTGCCGTACGTCCGCAGCGGTTTCGTCGACGCTCGTCAGTCCCACGTTGGCCTGCAGGAGCTGCTGCAGTAACTGCACTTGAGCGGCGCTCAGAAACAGATCCAGACTGGACGTCACGTTCATCTCCAGACTGTGGCCGCACACCACCACTTCCTGCAGACACAGAGACTCGATTGTCATTTTTATTCACTTTATTTTACACGTTTAAACCTCCAGACGCTATAGCCGTCCTGACGCTCTAAACCTGCATGTCAGGCGGTCTCTGGACGGCTTTTCTGTCCAGGTTTGTGTAAAGTGAAACCAGTGGCTGTTTGTTTAGTGATTTTCAGTATTTAAGGTCAAACGCGGAGCTGACGTCAACACTGCGCTGAAGCAAACAAACACACGGCGAAAGCATTACTGTGCAAAAACCGAGAAACTGTTTGTCTCGCTTGAGCAGCGGCTTCAGCTTCTCCAGCAGCTCAAACTTCCCAAAACACTCCAGTGTCCTGCAGCTTCCTGGACACACACACACACGCTTCCATCTGACAGAAGACAGAGCATCACACACACACACATACCTCTGCTGCGCCGTGATCCGTTGACAGGGGCTTCCGGTAAATTACAGCTGGAGCTGCTGTGATTCGCACAGAGAAATCCGTGATGATCGGAGACAGGATCACTCGCTTCTCCTGCTGCCGGCGGATACTGCAAACACACACACACACACACACACACACACACTCAGTCAATCGGAGCTACAGCGAGTCTCACAGAGCTGAAAACATTATCAAACCTTCAGCAATATCTCATAAACAAACACAAAGGCACAGCGGATCATGTCCAACACTGTATAAACTCAAAACATGAATCAACATCATTAATGGTGTTTATCAGAACATCAGAAATATAAACAAATGAAGCTGAAGCAGAACTGATGTACAGCAGCTCAATGACGCGCCTCTCAGTGCAGGAGAAACTAGTGCAGCGCTGCAGACAACAGAGAGACGCTACCTGACACACACACACACACACACACACACACTCTCATTCACTCATACTCTCTCTCTCTCTGTATCTCTCACACACACACACACACACACACACTCTCTCTCTCTGTCACACACACACACACACACACACTCTCTCTGTCACACACACACTCTCTCTCTGTCACACACACACACACACACACACTCTCTCTCTGTCACACACACACACACACACACACACTCTCTCTGTCACACACACACTCTCTCTCTGTCACACACANAGCAGCTCAATGACGCGCCTCTCAGTGCAGGAGAAACTAGTGCAGCGCTGCAGACAACAGAGAGACGCTACCTGACACACACACACACACACACACACTCTCATTCACTCATACTCTCTCTCTCTCTGTATCTCTCACACACACACACACACACACACACACTCTCTCTCTCTGTCACACACACACACACACACTCTCTCTGTCACACACACACTCTCTCTCTGTCACACACACACACACACACACACACACACACACACACACACACACACTCTCTCTCTGTCACACACACACACACACACACACACTCTCTCTGTCACACACACACTCTCTCTCTGTCACACACACACACACACACACACACACACACAGGCTCCCACGCTCCCACTCCCACACATGAACTCCGATCGGATCTCTGAGAACATTTGTGGGCAGTAAAACAAACACGCGGCGCTTTATAAGGTGCCACATCTGCTACTATTAAAACAATCAAACAGCGTCGCTCTAATATTTATGGTGGGCAGTGGATTAGACAGAGGGAACTATGGGATTACTGCCGGCACACGATTGGAGCGTATCCGCTGAAGATCCTGTTACCTGAACAGGTGCCAGAGAGATCACATGACCTCCGCTGTAACCCACCCGTACAGCAGAGAACCTCCGCGGCTAACGCTAGCGATTAGCAGACACGTCCTACTTCCTGTCAGGGGATCATGTGATCTTGGGCTAGGCTGCTGCATACGGTACTCCTGTTCAAGCCCTCAGTCATCCAGAGATGACAGTACAGGACCACAGAGAGACACTGGCTACCGTCACAAGAACGCTCTGCTATCGGAGCTCTAGGTTCATTCGGTCGGCTCTGGAGATCTCAAACTCACTGGACGTCACTGTTTTTCGGGTAAAAATAACGATTATGGGGTCAAATGTGATTTTTTTTTTTTTTTAAAGAACTCCAGGTTTGTTGCTTGTATGTAAAGCTGCTAAAAAAAATCATAATGTGTTTATATATCAATATGTCTATAATGTGTCTATTTTTATTGTGATGGTGATTAGTATTAAAAATAATAAAAGTTATAAATAAGAAAAACATTACTATTGAAATAACTACTGTACTGTAAAGTAAAAAGACCTTGAGAATTTAATGATAATAATCATTATTACTGTTATCATTATTACTATTACTGTTACTGTTATTAAACTATCACGTTTGGGATCCCTAAAGCTGTCTGATTTGTTAGCTACAGGTTAATAAGACGCTGTTCGTCTTCCAGCTCTGAGCTCATCTTTGCAGCACAAATACAGATTTCAAACGTCCCGTGACGTGACCAAAAAAGATCCAGCCCTTCATTCCTGTTTTATCTCACGACAGGAAGCGCCAGTCGTCACGTGACTGCGGTGGGTTCACATTCTCGGAAAGAATCATACATGTCCTCCGGTAAGACCGAAGACGCTATTAACACACTTCCTCTCAACAATAAACAACATCAGACAGACGTCTCACTTCATCTGTCTGACCAGCATCGACTGAACGAATCCGTGTGAATGAGCTCATGCTGTCAGTCAGGAAGTACCCAGAATGCTCTAGCGCTCCAGACGCAGCACATCGCCCACCTGCTGGCCATGTTCCACTCCAGCGCGGGATTCTGGGAACTCCTTTCGCCGTCTGCAGAAGAGCCGCCCGCCGGTCCCTCGCGCTCCGGCCGCAGGTCGTCCCAGTGAGCCGTGCCCATGTTGATGCACTGGAGGTCGACCTGATACTGACGGTCCTCCACCTCTGACCCCGGGTCACGGAGAACGCCCAGATTCAGCGCCCGTCTAAAAGAGAGATCGAGGTGTGATCAGAGCTGCAGCAGGACAGTAACACACACACACACACACACAGAGTGTAATATAGTAGTTGATGTCTTTCTCTGATGATGGATGCACACACACACACACACACACACAAACACATGCTCTGACACACATTACTGTCATATCTCTCATCAGACACACTCAATGTGGGCAATCAGATCTGTGTGTGTGTGTGTGTGACATCAGCAGTGATGTTGTGATGTGTTTATTTGCACTGGCCCGCTGTGCTGCCGCTTTATACACGGCCTGCGAGTCTAAACGCCTCCAGATGTGCCGAGCGCTAGAGGAGATCTGATGTTTCTCACCAGCGTTCATAAACATCTTCACAGAGAGACGCTCACATCAACACCGATCGCTGTTTCCATGGCGATCGATCACATTCACAGCATCGCAGCAGCTCGAGCTGAACGCGAGACCAGATCACAAACGACACGATCAACTATCAACACACGCACACGTCTGCTTCATCAGTTTGTTTGAAATGTGCTCTATTCCCATGAAAATAACGCCCCTGATTCGATCATTATTTACTTATTCCAATCCTGTATAACTTTCTTTCTTCTCATATTTTGTGTTAAGTTTGACTTTCATTACAAAAAACAAAACAAAAACATTTACATTTTCTTTTTAAAAATATCTGCTTTTATGTTCCACGGAAGACACAAAGGCGTACAGGTCTGAAGGACACGAGGGAAAGTAAATGATGATTTCTGGCTGAAGCTCTAAAAACAGGCTTCGCTATCTTGATGCTAAATATAAGTTCTCATTGTGTTTCTGTGAGATCCGGCGGCCGTCTGCGTGTGTCTGCGAGGAGATTCTCACGCCACCTGATTCACGACACGTCCAGTGACATCATGACTCACGCCGGCTGCGGTCGTCGCTAAACGGCCCCGCGCTCTGAGAATTCTGGGTAACGGCACGGTGAGATTTACTGCCGCAGTCAAATTCGATTGCATTTAATTTAAGCTAAAATGACTGTAATTAGTGGCGAGAGCAGCGGCGGAGAGAGAGGCAAACCGTGGCGTTCGGGAGGACGCGGCGCGCGCGGGCGCAAATGAAAGGCTCGGGACGAGGGCGACGGCGAGCTGAGAGCGTGTTCTCACACTCACGGCGGCCGTGTTCGGGTGTGACGCGCAGCCCTTCCTGCAGGCCAAACGCACGCCGCACGCCTGTTCCCCATTAGCCTGATAAGAGTTTAATATCCTCGTACACACATCATCATCATCATCATCGCCGCAGAGCCTCCTCTGCCTCCCGAGAGCCGTAACTCGCCGCACGTCGACAGCGGGACGGGCTTCCTGTGAGCGCTGTGGGAACGAGCCGCCGCTCAAACTCACCGTGTTTGAACTCGCATTTCAACATCTTAATTGCTCCGGTCATTTATCTCCCGCAGAGTTTATATGTCACAAACAGCCTGTAAACACACGACGACACCAGCCATGTGCTCAACAGAGAGAGAGAGAGAGAGAGAGACTGAACACTGAGGCAGATGCTGAACTTTGACCTCCAGAGTGAATCACGCTGATGTCAGTGATCGGTTCGGTTGTGCAGTGACACTGTAATGATCACTCACAGACAGACGCGACCCAAAGACACTCGACTCACTGCTGATCCGAACGGTTCTCTGTTAATACATTTGTGACAAAACAAGTGCTGACCGTGTCCATGTCGCTGTTGTGTCGTCCTTCCTGTCATTTGTTCAGTTCAATTTTCGTTTTTTTTTTAAAATGTGTCTGTTCTCAGTGAACGTTACAAAACGTAATTTACAGATACGCAGATAGACAAATAGACATTGGAGATGCGCCTTTTATACCCAAACAGGACCCCCTTAACTATTAGCACTTCACCTGTGTTTCATTTGGATATTCTACAACCCTTACACTTTTATTTTGCCTCCGTCCCAACTCATTTTGACACAAACGGAAGCTCAGATTAGAAATGACCTGAATTATTATCAACAATTATTATCAAATGATGACATTTACTTTCATTATATCAAGTGAGCAACAACAACGACGGGTTCCCTTTGCAATTAAAGCATGTGAACAATTAACCTGGGGCCTGTACCATGAAGCTGGATTAGCTGGCTAGCCAGATAAGTTTCAATCACTAACCCAGTTTCTCTTGCTCTAAATCAAAGGTCACCAGTACTAAAAAAAAAGGTCCGGGTTTTATGATAGTTACGCAGAGTTATTTTATAATTATGTGATTTATATTATTATTAATCCATTAAACTCAAGGAATTTTAGTTTAACAGTTATTATAAATTATTTTTTTTAAATTAACGTTAATAAATACAGATTGTACATAATATAAATAAGATGTAGAATCAATAGATAACGCTTTAAAAATGACTACATGTGACCTTACATATGTTCTAGTCTCTATCGCTGTATATTTTCAACTATATAAACTAACAAATTTTACTTGTGACTGCACTGATTGATCAAGATCATTCAGGAGAAGTCCACTTCCAGAACAACAATTTACAGATAATGTACTCACCCCCTTGTCATCCAAGATGTTCATGTCTTTCTGTCTTCAGTGGTAAAGAAATTATGGTTTTTGAGGAGAACCGTGCAGGATTTTTCTCCATATAATGGACTTCATTGGTGCCCAGATTTTGAACTTCCAAAATGTAGTTTAAATGCAGCTTCAAAGGCTCTAAACGATCCCAGCCGAGGAAGGAGGGTCTTATCTAGTGAAACGATCAGTCATTGTTTTCGAAAAATAAAAAACTGCATACTTTTTAAGCACAAAAGCTGGTGTAGCACAGGCTCTGGGATGCGCGTCCACGACGCTACGTACTACTGAATCACGTCGAAAGGTCACGTGGAACTACAGACCCAGTGTTTACAAAGCGGACGCGCAAAGACTAAGGAAGTGCAAGTAAGTCAAACGCTGTTTACAAACAAAAAGGTACAACGATGTTGGACGATTCTGAAGTTGTAGAAGAAAATGAGGTGGAGTTTTTCGTCATACTCTACTTTTTTGAGCCGGAGTAAACAGACGATGAACTAAGACGTGATTCGTAGCGCCGTGGACGCGCATCCCAGAGCCTGTGCTACACCTGCTTTTGTGCTTTAAAATTATGCAGTTTTTTATTTTTCGAAAACAATGACTGATCGTTTCGCTAGATAAGACCCTTCTTCCTCGGCTGGGATCGTTTAGAGCCTTTGAAGCTGCATTTAAACTACATTTTGGAAGTTCAAAATCGGGGCACCAATGAAGTCCATTATATGGAGAAAAATCCGGAAATGTTTTCCTCAAACACCATAATTTCTTTACCACTGAACACAGAAAGACATGAACATCTTGAATGACAAGGGGGTGAGTACATTATTTGTAAAGTGTTGTTCTGGAAGTAGACTTCACCTTTAACCTTTAGCAAAACCTTTAACCTTTAACCAAGGCCTGTGATTGGCTGTTCACCAGCGATGTCACACATTCATGTGCACGCGTGCCACAAACTCACGATCAAAGCCTGAGTTGACAAAGAAAGTTGAAGATCACCATCATGGTACCAACAAAGCCAGATTGGAGTGGTTTGGTTTTGTCAACTCAAAACTAATCCTGTAACTCTGAATTTGTTACACTACCATCATGGTACAGGCCCCTGAGCTAACCATAACCAACCCACTCCATCCACACAGATGAGAAACATTTCAGCAGACACTTTTATGCGCTTTCCACAATTCAGGAGATCATTAGCCCCATTTAATGAAGCTTTTCCTCTGAATGAAACAGATCAGATGAGAGGAACAACAGTATGAAACAAGTAGTGACTCGTGTGTGTGTGTGTGTGTGTGTTTGTGAGAGAAAGAGTGTGAATGTAAGTGTTGTGGTTGTGATTCTCACAGTGGGAGCGTCTTAGAATAGCATCAGAGAGACCACAACTATTCACTCGAACACACACACACACACACACACACACACCAGTGACATCAGTCTCAGCACAACTCCACAAGATTTCAATGATCTGCTCTGTGAACACCAGCACTGTGGAAAAACACCAGACACACACACACACAGACTGACTCACTGGTAGATGTCTTTGCGCAGTACGGAGCGTGGCAGTGGATTATCAGCCTGTGGAGCGACGCTCACCGATCCGATTTTCAGGACAACTGTGTCTTCCTTCCTGTGCTTGAGCTGTGAATCTGAACACACACACAAATCATCATCATCCTCATCATCATCACGTGCGTGTAAGAGCTGCAGCGAGGGCGACGTGTGCTCACGTGTGCTGCTCTGCTTGTCCTCCAGAGGGCAGAAGATCCGGATCACGCTGGTGTTGACGTAGACGAGCGGCAGGCTGCTGGACGACAGCGAGTGTCCTCTCATCGGCTGCCCGGCAGACACGTGCTCTCGGATGGGGGGACGCGGGTGCGGCGGCGGGGACACGTGGAAGACGCGCGCCACCGTCACCAGCAGGGGGCAGGAGAGCACCAGGTCGAAGGGCTGCGCCGTGAGCAGGATCTCGTGCAGGTACTGCGGCGACCCGTCCGCCCCGTCCTCGCACAGCCGCTGAGACGCCGGCACGCGCTCTTGGCGCGCCGTCAGCTTGTGCCGCACGTTCCGCGTCACGGCCTGCGTGTAGGTCACCGACAGGAAGCCGTGCTGCTGGTGCGACACCTCCAAAGCCTTCGCCGCCGTCTGTCGGGCCGCCAGAGGTCAGAGGTCAGATACGGTTAAGGCTCGAGCGATCGACGCTCGCTACGATCACGCAAACTCAAAGCGACATGAAAACAGCCGCGTCAGCGCGTAATCAAACACGCTCGTGATCAGACAGAGAGACGCCGCCGCAGCGCATCAGGCGTCGGTAACGGACGCCACGTTGCGACTGCGGCCGCTGCCAGCAACACTCGCTTCAGCTGCACTTCGGGTTCTCCGGAGCGAGCGCAGAATTGAAATTCACATTCTGTCGCATCTGTTTCGTAGCAACGTTTCCCAAACTGGGGCTCATGCGTCGAGAGCCGCGTCTCGTGGCGCCCTCTGACAGATGCATACGCCATCACGGATATCTCGATTAAGAACAGTAGCCGTTATATAAAACTGAGTGTTATTTCTCGTGAGGCGTAAATGACTGTCATTTCCGTGATTTTGTTTCTTAAATGAGACGACCTCAAAGATATACGAGGCTGACAAATACGACCTTTGCGGGACACGTAATATTAACCACATAATTAGTTTAATCAGAAACGTTTCCAAACATTCCACATTTAAACTAAACTGCCGGACAACCGGAACAGCGGCTGACGTCTGTGTTTCACACTTTAACGTCCTGATTTACTCAGAATACTCGATCGACATCCTTCAACATCCAGGGCCGTTCGGCTGATTCGCGCACTAATGAATGCGGATGAAGCGCGGTGTCGCCGGCAGCCGGCGTCTGAGATCTGCGGAAGCAGCGTTTTTGTGGAAACAGAGGCAGCGGCTCTTACAGGTGGAAAGAAGCTGAAATGGCTGTAAGGCTCCTGCTTGCTGAGCGGTCGCAGCAGAACCGTGCGTCTGTTCAGCTTTTCAGTGCAAGAGAGGACGACCCCACCACACGGGCCGGCACGCGGTGGGCTCTCTTCAGCACTGCACACACACGAGAGGAAAACACAAACACAGAGGTGAAAGGTCAGTTCAGAGCTCTGATTGGCTTGCCGTTTGATTGGAAGCTGGTGAAAAGGATTCTGGGAGCAGAGAGAAGAGAAATCACCAGAGGACTGAACATGAGAGAACACACACACACACACACACACACTCCCCAAAACACACGCACGCACTCTCTGTCCAACACCAGGAACAATCAAAAGACTGCAGCGTCTCACGGCTCTCATCCAAAACCTAGTGAGTAGGGCTGGGTTTAAAGTAATGCTTTTAATGGTTTGGACTCTTCAACATTTAATGTTACAGTAACGTAGAAACATTTTACACGTAGCTAGGCAGCGTGTTTTTGCCTCTAGACTTTGTAAGAGAGCCTGAGATCTAGATCGCCGTGGAACGGGACAGAGAGCAGCGGCGCGTGGGCGAGCGTTTCTAGATTAGCGGTACGAGCGCTCCGGAGCTGCAGGGTCTCACCGCAGGCGTCTCCTTGCACTGCAGAATCACTCCGTCATAGAGCCAGCGCTCAGAAGGCCTACAACACACACAAGCTCTGAGTGAAAACACTGGGCCGCACCGACACTCTGACCCACACGCTTCTCTCTGCTCCCAAACACATCACAGTAAACCTCAAACCTGTGTGTGTGTGTGTGTGTGTGTGAGCTGCACTTACCTGCTTCTGTAGTGATCTATGTGGAAACTGCCCACTTTACACTTCACCTTCGTATAAACGTCCTGAACGTCCACAGATGCGCTCATGTCCTCCATCTCTGCCATCACACACAGCTCTGAAACACACACACACACACACGTATTTGTACATCTCGATATAAAACACAAATTCTTGTAAAGCAGCTTTACAGAAATTCATAATAGTAATGTTTAGAATCTCTTAATGTCTTCTAGTCTGATGAGCTTTCAGTTTATAACATTTTTGTTTCACAACAAACTTAATTACTATTAGCTGATGTGTATTCCTTAACTCAAACTTCTATTTAGTGTGAAAGTCAAAGGCTCAGTCTCCTCTGGATACACAGTGACAATAATGAAGCAGTTCACACACACACACACACACACACACTGCAGATGTGTAGCAGGAGATGCTCTTCATCTCATTCATTCTGCATCAGCAGCAGGTCAAAGGTCAGAGGTCAGCGAGCTGCTCGTTCTGTGTGTGTGTATGTGCACACCCGGAGGATCGTGTCAGTTTTCTGTCAATCTCTGCTTGTTCTGCCGTCCGGGCAGCTGTGATCCCCACGGCCCAAGAGCTCAGAGCCACTTCCTGTTTCCTGTTTGAAGAGGCGATACGTCCATTCAGCACCAAACAGCCCCAAGAAAAATAACAACAAACATCAGCGGCAGCGGCGCGGCCGAGAGCTCAAAGCGTTCCTCCGGGGCTGCGACTCTCACACGCGGTTCTGCGCTTCCCTTCCGCACACGACGCAGAGCGCCGCTCCCGATCTCCCTCGCAGCTGCGTGTCACGCGGCCGTGACAGGAGGTCCAAGATCAGCAGACGGTCCTGCTGCGCTCGTCTCACCTCTGCTCTCGCTTTCCTTCCTCAACCCCGTGTCTTTCTCTGCTTAAAATATCAAGCGCTAAAGCAGCGACGGGTCGTTTTTGGTCGAATCACACACGGAGGTCGCCTCACTGTTCTGAGACGTGCTGTGAGAGAGGTTGAGTGTATCTGTATGTGTGTGTGCGCTCGGTACCGTTGTGTCTGGGGTCGCAGGAGAACAGCTTGAGTGTGAGTTTAGGCAGCATCCACTGCATCCAGACGCTGAGTTTTCCGCTGGCGCCGCTGATGCTGCACGTCTTCTGCTCCAGTGTCATGGTCTCACACGTCGCAGGATCCTCGGTGTGCACAGAATCACCCTGAAACACACGCGCCACACACTCTCCAAAGTGAGCCAGTTGATATATTATATTACATTAACAAATATTATTATTCATTATTATATTAATATTAATGAATTGATATAATAATAATAATAATAATTCATTCATATTATATTCGCATGAAACAACAAGAGAACGTTTACTGAAGTAGTGAGTCACTTTATGTTCATTCGTCAGGACTCTAAACATCTCATTTCCAAAGTTTCAGAAAACAGTTTATCCTTCATTAAAACTTACGCAATTATGAAATTACGAGCGTGTAAATATTTTACCGCTGTATTTATATTCATTTAAAAAAAATATATATATATATATATATTAGTAAAGAAGATAGTTTTATGTATTTGTAAATGACGCTTTTATATATTTGTAAATTTGTTTTTATGTTGTCAAAATTATTTTACGTCTGTTTGTGAATAATATATTTATAATTAACATATATATATATATATATAACCCATCCACACTCGCACATATTCCTGATCAGTCTGTAAGTGTGGGTGATGATGTGTGTGACCTCTGACCTCTGTAGGAGAGCCCAGGTCGGCTGACGGGCTGTAGGTGCTGGTGTCCGGCGGGACGGTACCCACACTGCTGTGGACGGGTGACGAGGGTCCAGCGGGGGGCGCCGAGGAGTCTGGGAATCCGGCCGACGCTCTCTGAGCTCCTCTGCTCTGCATCCGGTCAAACACGCTGAAGATCTGACTCCATCGACACCACAAACCAAACACCAGCTGAACCTGAGACACACCAGAGCTTGATTTAACACTCTTCATGGCTTCAATTTAGCGAATTTACGACACGAACCGAACGCATTAAGAGCTTCTAAAGAGCCGCAGATTAAAGATGAATGTTGAGTAACTTCCTGCTAAATCATAACACAATGAAAAGCTTGTCGAAACGAGCGGTTTGACGTCAATCGTCTGGTGTCACGTCACTCTACGGCGCTTCCTAATGTCTCCAGAAGAGCATCATCAGCACATCCTCCGAGTTCACGATGATCAGACGTTCATGTTCATAAGCGGATCGCTGTCATCAGCCGCTGGCTGGACGCCTGAACGGCTCTATAAATAAACTCCGGTTAGTTCAAACACAGCAGCTGAGTCTAACTAGTTCCAACCGTGTGATAACAGAAAACATGACCAACATCTGTTTAGACAAACAGCTAAAGAAACGCTGTGTGTGTGTGTGTGTGTGTGAGAAGCATCTCATCCCTGAGTTCATCGCTGGAGTTCAGCTGGGTTCTCCTCTCAGGATCAGAGAGCTTCAGTTTAGATTCACACACACAGTCTTAGAAAAATAAGCAGAAATCAGAGGATTGATACCACTGAACACACACACCTGCAGACCATCAGAACATCACAGAATCACGGTCAGATTCAGTATCTCCACAAAATCACAAACGAGCGAATCATTTTTTCCTCCAGCTGGTTTTCCAATTGCAGTTCTGCTTCTGATTCTGCAGTTTGTTTTGGGCAGCTATAATTGAACACGCGTTTCCTTTCAGCCACATTCCGCTCACAGCTGACGGCGCAGAGAGAACGGCAGCCAATGGGCACGCGGCAATCAGCGGCGCTCGCAGATCTGCGCTCAGATACGTCAACATTCATTTCACAGGGACCCAAACATCGAGACGCTCCGTCCGAGAGCAGACGCGAGCGCTGGCGTTCGGAACAAACAGTCTGGATCTCACGTTTCCAGAGAGGATCGAGTGAATCGTGCGTTTGTGTGCAGATCAACAACAGAAGGACGTTCACGTTTCCGCCCGGCGAGGTACGCGTCTCTGCGTCAGGACGTCCGAATCACTGCAAATGACTGTCGGGACAGCATTCGACGCTAAGGACGACTCGAACCTCGAATGGGCCACTGCTGCCGACACGGAACATTTACGTTCATTAATGCTCTATATTTCTAGAAAAACAGAAAATAAATCATTACTGTTGAGTCCTGTGTATCAAATCTGAACAGTGGTTTGGCTGGTTTGAATCTGTCACTGTTATGAAGAACAAATTGAATCAGTCTAATGAAACCACAGCACTGACTGATACTTAATATAAAAAAAACACTGAAAATGATATATTAACAAAAAACAACACTAAAACATATATCAAACCGTATATATATATATACACATACACACACACACACACACACACACACACACATGAATATCTTTCTTTCCTTATTTAGAGAATGCAGTGGCCTGATGGGAAACGCAGCAGTACCTGAGGGTTGGAGCATTTCAGGTGCACCGGCTGCAGGTCCACATGCAGACACATGATGAAGGCGTCTTTGCTCTCGGGCTGCAGTTTGGGTGCGGTGAGCGCCAGCGTGGAGGTGCAGCCCACCGGATCGAGCACGCTGAGAGATCGCTGCTGTCCCAGGAGAGAGTAGACGCTCAGCTGACTCACCGACACCGTCCACGGGAACGCATCGCCTGCAAACGCACACACAGACGCGCGTCACTCTCGCGCTTCGGAACGCACGGAGAGAAACGTGAAGAGCGCCGCTGTCGTACCCTCCTCCAGCACGGGTCTGGGCACGGTGAACGGGACGTCCTGCAGCGGCTCCATGCGCCGGTGTCCAGCGCTCAACACGCTGATGTGCGGCAGACACAGCACCAGCGTCCCCGGCATACACGCCTGACTGTGATACCAGCTGCGGACGGTGCCGGGGATGTCGCCGCACACCAGCGTGCTGGGAGACGGGAGGCTGTCGGACGGCATGAACACGCAGCATGACTGCAGCTCCACCTGCACAAAACACACAGGGACCGCGCGAGCGTTAGAGACGAGGACGCGTGCGTCTCCTCACCGCTTACACAAACACGCTCAGACTCAAACACACCTCTTGGTAAGGACATTGCATAGACTTCCCTTGATTTTCAGGTCGATCAGGTTAATGATATTTTCTATCAGCTAACCCAACCCCTAACCCTCAGCTCACCCGTCACGCTAACATGTGCAGAACATCAACACTTACATCAACAACACCTTTCGGCTGATTTGTAAACGTTTTTAACTAGTGAAGACCCGTCAGATGTCTCACTAGTGGGTTGGCAAAGTATTTCACAATAGAAGTGAGGACACTTGGTCCAAAACAAGTAGAATCAGAACAAGCACACACACAATCACTGAGACACACACAGAGTGATTCAGGAGGTCTTGAGCGCTCACAGAAGCTGCCGGTTCTTGCGGTGTTGGCGGTGGAGGTGGTAATCACGTCAAATAAACTGTGAAAGCGCAGCGGGTGTGTTTGTTTCTGCTGGACGCTCCATTAGCGCCGGCCGCTGCCGTAATGAGGCTTTTGATGTGCCCGTTTGTTTTCCCTCCAGCGCCGGCGGCCACCAGCGCAAAACGCGAGTCTCGAGCTGTTACGCTCGTGGTTTTGGACGGATCTCGGAAGAACGGACAGCGTACGCGTTTAACAATCTACAGAAAAGCTGAAGCAGGTTGCAGAGTCACAGATTTCAGCACACGCTTCACTTTCACAATGTGGAGAGACGGTCGGTTTGATCCCGACAGTCTGACTATAACATCAGAGATCTGAACTAGAACTAGTGTGACCAACTTCTTTTCATTGGTTCTTACTTTGCAGATTCAAATTAGACCAATCACGTAAATGACTTAAAGAAACATCCAATTATCTTATGACAAACACTTTATATATAGGAAGACTCTGCACTCCTATTACATATGAATGACAGAAAGTGCCACGCCCAAGATGGTGAATAAGCCCCGCCCTCTAAACGAAAGAGCCAATCATCGATTAGAAAAGTCATCGCCCCGCTGCAGCTGCCGTTAGACGCTCCGGTTCCTATAGAAACAGGCAGCGCTTGCAAATTTGCGCATTGGTCTGGCATCAAAAACAAGCTTTTTTATGTTATTTGAACATAAGTGACAAGTCTGAATTTCATTGGTGTGGAGCTGCACTTGCACGCCCAAGAGGTGTTTCAAAGATGGCCGCCGAGTGAAATGACTCGTCTTAAAGGGACTTTGGTTATGACCAGTCTTAAGTAAATGGTTAACTTGAATTACTAGTCTAATTGGCTTGTGCAAACGGGCGAGGCGAATGAGCACTGATGGAAACTTCACAATGAGACGTGAATCGAGTTTAATTCCTCGCAACACATCTGCTGCGTCCCGTGAGCCTCACCAAACACAGAGAAAATATCCTGTTCGTTAATGCGCGGCAGCTGAGCGGACCTGCGTTACTGCGATTTTCCGTGGCGACGGGCGTCTGTTAGCGCAGATCCGCTTTCAGTTTTTGTAGCAACCTGCTGCTGCGAACACACTCGAGTCAAATATAACTAAAATACCTCATGACACAATCAGAGAGAACGACACAGACACACGAGAGTCAAAGAGAACAGCAGGAAGTGACCGCAGCAGCCGACACAAATCTCACAACCACCACACACACACACACACACACACACCTGTAGCGTGAGGCGTTTGACGGCGTTCCAGGTGTGTGTTATCAGGTTCTTCATGTGTTCCTCTGGACTCACGTGACATTCTTCAGATGATGGAAAAACCTTCACTGGAACAGAAAGAGGCCTCGACTCTACACACACACACACACACACACGGTGTTAATGCAGACAGATTTAGATCATTCTTTATGTTCATAACACACACATTGTTGCACAAAAACACCAAGACACACACACAGTCAATCGTGTGTGTGTATATATACAGATACAGCTAAAGCTGCACAAATCAAACACAATTATTTGCAGGAAGAAAAGAGAAGGAAGTCGAGTTAAGACCAGCTTTAGTGTGTGTGTGTGCATCTGTAGATCGGTGTTGTGTTTCTGTTAATGAAAACCACGCTGCAGTAAAGCATCGACTCTGAGAGGCTTTTGATTACACTGGGAAATGATCAACATCTGCAGTGTGAAGGTCAAACCATCTCGAGCAGCTCCTGCAGACAAGAAACATGCAAACCAGCCCAAAACCTCCCACACGACACCACCTGACGAAGCAGCAGAGCGACGACTCAAACGCTCAACCATTTGTTTTCCTGATAAATACGCTGCTTTATAAAAAAAATTATAAGTTAAGCCTTGTGGTTAGTGCGTCGACGTATACTGCGCAACTGCGCTCACGGCGACCCGAGTTCGATTCCCGTCTCGAGGTCCTTCGCCGATCCCGCTCCCCTCTCTCTACCTAATACTGTCCTGTCATCTCTCCACTGTCCTATCTGAATGAAAAAAAAAAAGAAAAAAGTTTAAAAAAGGTCCAAGTTTGCTGTGCTTGTGGCCAGATATTATATTTTTTGTTTGAAAAAATATTAAACAGAAAAATTAAGAAACATAACTCATGTTTATAAGCGCTTCTCATTACTAACCTAGTGAAATGGTTGGTGACCTGGTTCAAGTGGAAAGACAAGAGCTTAGGCATACAGCAAGTATTAAACAAATAAAACAAACCAATTGAAATATGAGATAAAAAGGGAATTCTCTGGTAAAACTGCTGGCGCAGAATCTGAAAAGTGGTTGGGGACACATTTTAAATCTCATCAGCCTCTCTTCACAATACAAAGCAGTTTCAAATGGCTTTTTAACAAGATACACATGGGATATCAAATGAACATCTACCAAACATCAGCAAATGAATCCTTTTTAAACAGAACTTTGAAAACTGAAACGCTGTTGCAAGCATGCATGACAGAAAATGCATTTTTTCTTATTAAACAGAACTTTAATGAACAAACGGACACTATGAACAAATGGTGCGTCCCGTTGTGTGGGGCTTCCTGCGTATGATCTACATGTGTGTGTGTGTGTGTGTGTGTACCTGTCACGGTCTTGGTCTTCACAGGACTGCTGGTGTAGTCTGATGCCTGATTACTGGGTTGTTTGGTTAGTGGTGTGCTGCCAACAGATGCTTCATCCTCTCTCCTCTTCTTCATCACCATGGAAACCTGCAAGCATCACTCAGCATCAGCAACTTCACACTCACTCACTCACTCACTCACACACACACACACACACACACACAGACAGACTGACGTACGTACCTGTTGCGTCTGTCTGCTGGCGCTGCTTCTCTGAGGGTGGAAGAGCAGCCAGGAGGACAGAACAGGATCTACATTCACAGCGATGCCCTGAACGCTCACCAATAGCACCGCACCTACAACACACACACAAAAACACTGAACACAGGCCCTCTGCACAAACCGCCACTCACTCTCGCTTCTCACTGAGAAGAGCATCAATTAGCTGGACCGGCCTATTAGTGTGTGTGAGTGCATCCATCACACACACACACACACACACACACCATCACTTCAGACGAGAGCTCAAAGCAACTGATATGCAGCCAAAAATAACATTTTTCTTCAATAAACGTTCATGAAACATCAGCCTTTCTGGTTCTTAAACAATCATCTTTACCCACAGTTCAGCGCTGAGGTCATCCGTCACGACCGCGCGCGCGTAATGGCTCCCATGCCTTTGGGATTTACTGGGAATTCTCTGGCGTAAATCAGAACGCCTCAATCATCCGATAAGAGCGCCGCCCGTCCCGCTGATGAGCTCCCACTACTTCCAGAACGGCTTTGGACGCGTCCGGGATCTTGTATGTCAGGCCCGCAGGCGCTGCCCTGTGAGAGCCAATCAGCTTCCAGCATCACAAAGGATGAACTGAACGAGTGTGTGTGTGTGTGTGTGTGTGACAGAGAGACTGTATTAAAGGCTCATGTTCAACATCCTGTTGTGTGGCGCTGCCTTCAGCAGGCCGATCTGCTCTCTCTCCGGTCCAGCGGCGTGTCTTCTCTTCCTTTAAGAGCTCTATTAAGGGAACTTTATGGCTTTCAAGAGGCCGCGTGTGAGATAACGCTCAGAAACACACACAAACAGAGCGTCCAGGCCACCTGCGGTCCCAGCGCTCTCTTCCCATCATGGCTCGGGCCCAGCGCTCCGGCTCCGCTATCATAAACACGCGCGGCACTTCAAAGCTCCTCCGGCCATTGAAGACGCGGCCGTACGGGGGACGAGCGCTTTGAAGTAGCAGACACTGAGGGCCGTGAGGACGTTCGCCTGTCAGAGCAATGCCTGTAATTTCAGGAGTCGTCTGCACCGGCCCTGAGACTGTAAACAAGCAGCGGAGGAGATTCATGCGCTCTGGAGTCAATGTCACACACCTGCGACCGCTTCTCTCTCTCTCACACACACACACACAACATGGTTTAGAGCTGAAGGCCCGTTCACAGCAAACGAAGCATACACAAAGAGTCAATTAGCTGAGCAGATGATTATCAGAGATTTAAAGTGATAGTCCAAAAATCATAATCCTGATAATAATCATTTCATTTTGTTTCAAACCTGTATGGCTTTTCTGCTCCTGTGGAACACATGAGAAAAACACTCGGGTTCAAACAACTATGGAGTTCACTGACTGTCACTGTATGGACAAACGGAAACAAGACATACAGGTTTGGAAAGACATGAAACGATGACAGAAGGATCATTTTTGGGTGAACTATTTCTAAAGAGAGCAGACGTTCGTGACGTGCATCAAACTTCACTACAGGAGTTCACGTGTCTGCAGAAAAAAAAACACTCTTCATAAGAAAGAAATTCATAGTTACAATTCACACTTGTCTTAAACAAGCATTTCAGTCAGTAAGTCTTCACATCAAAACGTTTTTAAGATCTTGAGAAAAACAAATACAGTGTGACGGGTCCTGAACACATTTATACTGAGAGAACCAACACACACACTCAGCCTTTCATCTGCCTGATGTTATGCCAACACCCAGACCAGCCAATCACAGAGCTCTCACACACTCATGCTGCTCTGTGATTGGTGGAGTAAGAAAACTATCGGTTCAGACCAGAGAGAGCACCTGCAAGTGTGAGCGAACTGCAGAAAACGCAGCGTGTCAAGTGACCGTCATCACATCATCGTCGCCTCGTCCTTACACGAGGAAGCAGAAACACGCAACCTCATTCCACCAACGGGCCGAGCAGAAGCCGTTCGACCGCAGAAACACACAGCGAACCACACACAAACAGGATCGCGTGCTGCACGTGACCCTTCTGGAAAATCACAAACGCAAATAGTGAAAAGCGGCGCTGGATTAAAAACCCAGTCAGATCAGATGACTGAAATAATTAGAGAAACACCACTCCAAGAGGTTTTCAACGCACTGGTGTCTCACGTAGAGGGCGCAGTAATGCAGCGTGCTGCTGACCAGGTGCATGTTTATCTTTGACTTGTGAAATCTGAATCTCTCCCGCCGCCGCACGACATTTCTCCGTTCGCTTCCTCCTAGCGGTAAGTGGGATCACTGTGCAAATAAACTCCAGCGTTGAGCGCTTGAAACTCAGAGACCTATTTGCAGCAGGACACCATCTGAACCGCGCCGCTTATTCAGTCCAGCTGCTGTGAGCGGAAACATGCGCCACTGCATTAGATGACTCACTCCGTTTCAAACGCAGGAGCTGCGTCAGCGCGCCATTTCACGCGACGCTCTGCTGCACCCTTGAGATATGACATAAACCTCGACATCAGCTCTGAACAAGACTGACAGTGAACCCAGGGTCTGACTGAGAGCGAAAAACACGTCAGAACAGGACAGAGAGAGAAAATGAACATTCTAAAGCAGGGCCACATCTGAGAGAAGTCAAACCCCGCACCACAGACGGGTCTACAGATAGACAGACAGACAGACAGACAGGTTCATGAGTGTTGAGTGAGTCTATCAGATTTACACCAGTTTTATCTAATTTATGAGGTTTAAAATTGAGGTGGGATGTTTCTGTTCGAGAGTGAAATACAGCTGGAATTACAAGCGTTACGCAGGAGAGATTATTTACGCTTTCCTATAGAGACGACATAGATGAGAGACACAGATACAGGAACAAGCGTCAGATTTACTGCAGGACACAAACACGTCGACTGAGAGAATGCAGTAAATCACGCAGCAGCGCTGCACGACTCCCTCTGAGGGGCGGGGCTTGAGTGAGGGGGCGTGGCAGCAGCTGTTGAAAGGCGTTCTGATTCGAAGACACTTCGATCCTGCAACCGACTTCAAACTCACAAACCGATCTATTACAACCAGCAGCAGGCCTACAGAGAGAGAGAGACCGAAACATATGGAGAGAGAGAGAGACGCGCATTTAGAGTGAGACTGTGTTGGTTTATTTGAGTAGAGAACGACCCTCCGTGTGTTTGACGTCTCTGTTCGATGGGCTTTTGTAATTATTTATTTAGAGAGCGGGCAGCCGCGCAAGCGTTTACGCTGAGCCCATTAGAGCCCGAGAACACAAGACCCGCCCGCAGCACGGCTCCGTGAGAGATCATAAAAAATGAGAGACGGCCACATATCAGACCGGCGTCATCCGACGGACCGTCACACTGTCACAAACCAACAAACACCGGCCCGTGCTCTGGTGTCCGGCGGGACACGGGAATCCGCCACAGGGGGGCAGTGATGCCATGAGGAAACCAGAGGGTCACAGAGGCTGCAGAGCAGTGCATGATGGGAGTCCTCACAGCTGTAAGTGCAGCAGGAAATAACAGTGCAAATTAAGGCCAGAACGTGTCAAACAAACGACTTAAAAATGAGCAGGAGAGAGTGGCACTGCGGACCACCCACAACTACCGTTTACCAGCCAACTAACTAACCGACCGACCGCAGCAGCCAACACCTCACCTCACCTCGCCTGTCTCTCTCTCGCTCCGTCCCGTCTGTCTCTCCCCTGACTGAAATGAGACGCAGCTCCTACTGAACACACCAGCCAGCGCAGGAGCTCCTGCAGCAAACACACACACTCTCACTCTCTCTCGCTGTGGTGCTCCAGAGAGCTGCTGTTTTACAGGCCGCTTCAAACAGAACCCATAATTACTCATAAGAACTCACAAACCACTCACACACACACTCATTACACAAGAACTCAAAACACACACACACACAAACAGTTTGACTACAGCGTTAAAAGAGTCACATCATAGAAACAAGACTTTAATCTTTAAAAAGCCAAAGTAACGCACACACAAACATACACAGGGTCCCTGAGCTCATGCCAGGACAGACTGAAGGACTCTCCACAACCCTGAGAACACACATACACACACACACACACACTTGTTTTTATCATGATGAGGACTGTCTATTGCCTTCTGCCTTCGTTTTAATGCTGAACTCTCACACAAACCTTTCTGCTTTCTACATATGAACATGTAGTGGGTGTGGTCTGACTGTTATGGGTGTGGTTTGAATATAGTAGGCGTAATGTGGTCTGGATCTAGAGGGTGTGATCTGACTAAAACGAAAGGGTGTGGCCTGAAATGAGTGGGTGTGGTCTGAATGTAGGGGGTGTGGTCTGAAAGTAGTGAGTGGGTGTGGTCAGAATGTAGCAGGTGTGGTCAGAATGTAGCAGGTGTGTTCTGAATGTAGCGGGTGTGGTCTGAAAGAAGTGAGTGGGTGTGGTCAGAATGTAGC
>JAHKKF010532445.1:36999-69432 GCA_019740295.1 Labeo calbasu
TGTTCTGAATGTAGCGGGTGTGGTCTGAAAGAAGTGAGTGGGTGTGGTCAGAATGTAGCAGGTGTGGTCAGAATGTAGCGGGTGTGTTCTGAATGTAGTGGGTGTGGTCTAATCTGGACGATACAATAAATCAACAGTACATCAACATTCAAACTATCCAAAACGCAGCTGTCTGCTCAATCTACACACACACAAATGACTCGTTCCGTTCCACACGTGAAGCCGTGTCTCTCTCTACTCTCTCTCTGGCGTGGAGGTCACGGGGTCAGTGGTCCTAAAGGGAACATCCTGTCAGATGTTTGTGTCTAAAACTTCCCCTCAGAAATTCACATTCCATCACAGTGTTCCTACTGGCTGACTTCATTAATTACACACCGTCACTCCAGCAGAACTGCGAGCCCTAACGACAGGCCTGTAATTAGCTTAATTAATTACAGATTAACCCACCGCCGCAGCGCTAATGCCTTCTTTCTGTCAGGGACTTGCCCTCCTCCAGACGCAGCGCTGGGAACGAACCCGCGGCAGCTCACCTTCACTGATCAGGAGCCTGTCTGAGGGATCATGGGAAAGGGCCGGTTCTCAACCCTCCCACGCGTCCTCGTGTTTTGATATCTGCACTCGACCACGGAGACTCCAATTCGTTCCGCCAGCAGCACAGAAAACTACCTGCTGATGTCCGTGAGCGCATGTGACCCGCAGTTATCAGTTAGCTAGAATCACAAACTACAGCACTGCTAACAAACCGAAGAGCCGCGGTGGATTTAACGCTGTCAGCTCACTGGGAAAGAAGAACCGCTGCAGGAAAACACAAATCTGAACAGTCTAAAGAATATGAACCGCGATTTCACAGCTGCGACACGTGCTGCCAAATGTCACATGAAAACCTTTCTGAAGACAATCTGAGTGACGTTTGCCAGTGTGAGATCAGACGAACACAAACGAAACATCTCAAGCAGGGTTGAGCTCCAACAGAACTGAATCCAGAGAGAGGCTATTAAATTAAAACTCAATTTCTGAATTTGATTTAGCAAAACGGATGCAGATTTGCCATTTGAATGAATGAAGAAAAAAATGAATGAATGAACAAGAAACAAAGTCCTGTCTGAACGTTTCAACATCATTCTTAATCAATCAACTTTTGTGCAGCAGAATGGCAGAGCACTGAATTTCCCAGAATGCACCATCCGTGTCAAATTTTTTTTTAGAAGTTGCGTTCCGACTGACAGGGTCGCTACACAGTGTTCACCGCTCCCTACTCCCTCAGCACGGGATACGCGCTGAAGTGGACTTCGCTGACAACAGTCGCTCATTTGAAATGCCCTGGAACGTCATCAAAGAAAGGCAATGACGGGGTCACGTGGATTATATGACATAAACAAATGCTGTCATTTATTTTACTCTTACATACACAATTACGTATCTAATAAATACAAGCAAAATGTATATGTTTAGACTGTTAACAGATTGTAGTGGTCTCATCTCGTGCGCTTGATTTCACACACGCAGCCTTATAGTTAACTCTCCTGAGCTAAATAAAATTTAAAAACAGAGCCTCAGTTTCTTGCCGGTTTTACTTAGTTTCACCTATTCATACCATACAATATGCAAATGTAACATTCATCGCCATAACCATTCATAAACACTACAATTTGTATGATAATAACATTACCCACGACTCGGCTCCATCATTAGTTCTAACTGGTGACGTCCGGTGAAGCGACGTTCCCTCATTCCCTTTGCCGTTCACAGTGCCCTTTGAACTGAACATGTTCGTTCCCTTCAGATTGGAATCTCACTTAAGACGGTGAAATACCCTGTGAAGTCCACTTGCGGTTGAATGGAACGCACCTAAACTGTAATTCTTTGCCGCCATTCTAATTCAACTTCCTGTATGTTGTGGCTAGATCAATCTATAATCTACAGTTTACCTTCGAACACTAGAACTCTATTTCTATTTAATCATTTAATCTACTTGCTTTCTTTTGAAGTATGAAAAATAATAATAATGACTTGACCCTCTAACACTGTATTTTATAATGTATATAAAATCTTGCTACACGTCCTGCATTAGACTGCGTTAACCGGGACTCGTCACAACACTTTTGTAATGTTGCTCTTTTGTTGTTTTGATGGCTTCTACTGTCTCCATTTGTAAGTTGCTTTGGATAAAAGTGTTTGCTAAATGATTAAGTGTAAATGTAACGTTTATATTTATGAATTAAAATTCTTCCGTTCTGAATTTTCAGCCGGTCGCGTCAGCGTATCGTTCAGTGTAACGAGCAGCAGTCGCTCAGTCGCTCCTGAGAAACTTCCACTGGACACTGAATGTTTCAGAGTCACTGCACCTCTGTGGGAAATGAATCCTCCACCCTGGGAATTAAATTACACCCAGTAGCTGACAGGAAAGAGCACAATTTTCCAGCTGTGAGCCTGCTGAGAGAGAGACAGAGAGCATAACCTTCACACCCCAAACCCCCACTCCACATGAAAATAGATGAGGTTAAATTATTCGGGTCGTCGGTCAGCTACATGATTTCTGTACCATAATCGTTCATTACTATACGCTTTTACCGATCGCTTTCATCTTCTTGATTCAATCCCGTTTCAGCTGTTCAGTTGTTCTACACCGTTCTCTGTGTGGTTTTAATTCTCCTGCAATTCGACATGTACTCTGTCATGCCAGTTGTGCTGTCAGAACATCTCTGAGACGTCCAACACATTCACACTCCACTAATTCAGCTAATGAGCCGCCGTTTGGACTCCGCTCGCTCTGCATCTCACAAACGTTTCCTGATGCGCCTGATTCTTCGTCTCTTAAACGTCAGATCAAACGCAGGGTTTTTTCCAATGGCCTCCGCTAATAGACGAGCAAATCTCACACACATGCTGGAACACAGAGAGAATGAATTCCTGCCACTTGCTGCATCTGCTCGTCCAAAAAACCAAATGATGCAACGGCTCTTCGGTTTTACGAGAGTCATGCGAGTTTGCAACGATCTGTTGAAGAAAGAAATGCCACCCAAAAGCAGCAGCGCAGCGTTTCTGCAGCACACGGTCGGAGCGAGACGTCGAGCGACATCGCTTCTGCCTCGACGAACAGATTACAGCAGGCAAAGGTGAACGAGAAAGCCAAAAAAAACACAACAGCAAGAAAGATGAAGGTCTAAACACGTTCAGAATGACGGTGGTCCTCCGCGAGGAGAGAAAAGGCCACTCGAGCTTCCAAACATGACCCAACAGACTACATCACCACATAAGCCACCGCTAACAGACATCACAGGCAGCGTTTACGAGTCTCACTACATATTTGAATCTTAAGTCACTTCATAAAGTGTCTTTCATGTGATTTTAATAGAACACACAACTAATCAAATTCATAGCAGTCCGAGGACACAAACTGAAGTGAAGTTGGAATGCGGCACTTCCACGAGTGCGTTTACACGACGGACGGAGCAGAGGCTGTGGGAGCTGTTAACGGAGATCAGAGTTAACGGACTCACGCCGGCCCCGGAGCCCCACGCAGCCGTCCGGCCGGAGATCCGGTGTCAGGCCGGGGTGTTTGCGGGGCGATCAAAGCCGCGTCAGGCCCGATCCACCTGCTGTCATTATTCTACCGCCTCGAACGCGGAGCGGCACGGCCCAGCTGCAGCTCTGACGCTCGGCTCGACGCGCTTTTAATGAAACCGTCTGTCTGCAGCTCGCTAACAGGAGAAACACGTCGAGCGCCGCAGATAATGCGTACGTAATCTCAGTCGATCTGTTGAAACGCACATTAAAGGCGCCTTTGTTCTGCCGTTCCCGCAGCTCCAAGCGCAGCTCTACGCCGAACATCTTCTGCGTTCGCTGCGACCGACCCCTGCGTTTGATTAAATGTAGCATTTTGAAATCCCAGAGTTCTGAGAAAGACATAAATCAAACTCTCACAGCTGCACGAGCGCCTGAGGAGAACACATGCGCCCCCGCTCCGCTGCGCTCTTTTTCTATCATCATAAAGCTCGAGTCGCCTCACGGTTCCCCGGGGACGAAAAGAGAGAGTCGGAGACAGAGAGAGAGACACCTGCAGCCCTCAGCTCGCACTGCACACCCATAAAATACCCAACATCCCCCACTGCACTAATCCACACGCCACCAAACTCCTTCTGCCAGATGTGCAACGAGAGCGCGGCACACTACCGTAAGCGCACCGCTCGTGCTAAGCCCGCAGTAGGCATCTTCAGTACGCACGCCACGGAATACTCACAGTAAACAACACTGCGTGACGTACTGCACCCCACAATGCTTTGCACTTGCCTTGTGACAGAAGTCAAAGGTGCTGTAAGGCACTTCCGCTCGACTGAAACCCACCGCAGGACGACTGACAGGTACAGCGTGTTTCTCATCGACCGCTGCTCTGTCTAGTGCGAGTCTCATCTAACAAAAACAAATGAAAAATACAACCACATGCATTTTCAAGACGGTAAGTGGACGCCACTGGCGGAATTAAACGTGCAATGAGGTCGCGTGCGGCGCACTACTGAATAAAACGGCCACTGCTGCGTCGTTTATGCTGTGGCACGTTCTGAACAGCAGGCAGTGTGGAATCTAAATCGCTGCATTCGCTCGTCACGTCAGAACGGACGGCTAAAAACGAGCGAGAGCGGCCCGCCGTACAGCGAAGGGTTAACGCTCGGCGTAAAATCACTATATGTCCATAAAAGAGGCGTTTCAAAGCCGCGCGGCCGGGATCCTTTTGTGATAAATCCAACGCCTTTAATTGCCTTTAATTTATTAGTGTGTTCCAACCTCAGGCTCATTAAACAGAAACATATTGGTCTGCGTCTACGGGAGTTTAACAAGTACAGAACTCCCATTTTCTAAGTAAATTGGAATTTCTTTTTAATTCACTGGTAAACAATCGAATGGAAAGCAGATGTAGCGCAGCGAAGTCGAGGCCCATCTTCATGCCGACTGCGAGAGCCAGAGATGCAGATGGGCCTGGGAATTATTTAAATGTCATTTCAAGGTAATTAAACGTTACAGCTTGAAGAACGCTTTGAGGTTTGAGCGCTCAGGAAAGGAGTTAAGGGAGATAAAGACGCAAGGAAAGAGCGAGCGCAAGAGCGGGAACGCTTCCAAGCACATCTGGGTCTCCGGGACCGCGGTTCTCGAGTTCAGCGTGAGATTGTGAAAAAGATTATTGTGGAATTCATAAATACACGTCGAACATTTAGAAATATTACTGGGCAGATTAAAGGCGAGCGCTGCTATATAATGTTATAAAGCATCTCTTGAAGTACCGGAGCGAAACGCACTGAAACGTTCCTCTAAATGTGACCGTATCAGCGCATCTCGCTCTCTCGTCTCACCGCTTCACCTCCACGCTCGCTCTCTAACAGACGCAGCTAGTCAGGACATCACGGTCAATCACACAAACGCATCTCGGACAGGATCACACCGCCGACCAATCCCAATCAAGCATTCATCTGACGAACCTCCTCTAAATGAACATGATGACAACACACTCACTGTCCAGTATTTCTCCCGTGATGTCACGCGTTTCCCGCGCTGCTCGAGTCACATATGAACGCTCCTCCTGAGAGTCTGAATGGTTTATGATGTCAAACTCAAGCTGAAATCCCTCCTAACAAACTGTGAGCACACACAACACATGTCAGCAACCCCACGTCGAATGCACAAAATGACTGACGGGCAGGCGGTTTCTCTAACAGACCATCAAAGCGTGGCTCTTTCCTCAGTCCAGTTCAGGAGTGATTGGCTTCCTTGATATTTTGAAGAATACTGTGAACCAAACAACACTAGACCCCACTGACTTTCATTATTTGACCAAAAAACAAACGCCGAGTCATTTCTCAAAACATCTTCATTTGCATTCCAGTGAAGAAAAGAAGTCGTACAGGTTTCAGTGGCATGAGGGCGAGAGAATGATTAAGTTTGGGCAAACTGACCGAACTGCAGCAGCTTAAGTGATGAGAGATTCTTGAATGCGGTACATAAATGCATAAATGTAAATGAGAGAGAACGGCGAGGGTTTTACTGCATGCAGAGACTCGTGCGATGAGTTTCACACTGAACGGATGTGAAGCGGACACACACACACACACGCTGCGGTGGGATGATGGACAGGAGCGATCAGCAGGATTCTGGGAAGAATCTTTTCCACCTCTTTAACGATTCCTCTGTTTTCTGTTCAAATCAGACTTTAATATCTCAAATATGTCTCATTTTTACCAGTGTCTGCTCTCCTGAAAGGGTAAATCGCTGGAGCACACCCATCGGACGCTCATATTAAACACGTACAAAGACCGATGCATTCTGGGATCATCTGCGGAGGACACGTGACGCTGCCACAACTATCTCACCTAACTTAACTTATCTCTCAAACTAGCATACTGTCAGGATCTCAACACAGATGAACTCAACTGCAGCTACATCCGTCTCAATCTCAATATGGCTGCCTACTGACACAGATTTCACCATTTGATTCAGATTCTGATTCTTAAGCTCGACTCTATGGTCATTAAATGTCTTTTCTGAGGTGATGTGATTGTTCTCAAGCTGTTTTACTGACATCTTTCGGCAGCTGAAACACTGTTTGACGGATTACACGATTCATTTCAGTAAGATGTTCTGTTTCTTCCGATGTTCATTCACGTTTATTTACTGCTCTGACTAGTAGTAAAGGGATAGAGATGATTCGCTTCACTACAGAGACCGGTCACCACACATTACAGAGCGACAAACCCAATTTATTATTTGAATTTAGTGACGAAACCGACAGAATTTGAAAGCTGAGACTTTGTTTCATATAAAAAGTAACAAAGCACAGAGTTTATTGTGATTATTGAGTGACAGGCGCTACAAAAATGTTTAGTGAGGTTTTTCGCACATCAACTGAAAACAGCACAGACTACAAGACCCATCTCAGCATTTATGAATCGAATATGAACACTCATGATGGCCATTCCCCTACAGCCACTGTGAATGGATATGAATGACTGTCTCGGAGGACTGAGCTGCTCCATACAGCTGAATAATGCTGATTTAATGCCAGAGAAGGACAAACTCCTCCAGACGAGTCTGGATCCTCTCAAGGTTTCTGTCTTCTCTACCTAAACAACCTATTGAGTTTTTTCTCCAGCTGCTCACTGGGAGCTTAAAGACACGCAGGCACGTTTCATCAGGGGTTTAAAGATGTTCAAGACACCGACAGACAAAATCATGTACCTGACTAAAAATGTTCCCTACGTAGACGGCTCAGTAGGGTCTGACCAGAGCAGTGGTGTAACACTTCAGAAACTCATGATCACACTTGATTTCAGAACGGATGTATTACGAGCGAACGGTCTCACCGGGGTTTGGCGCGTGCTCCTGCTGCGGGAGTTGCAGTGAGATCTGGAGGAGATCAGGAGACAGGAGAGACGCCGGCTTACGGCTCCCGCTCAACCACCGGCTCGTGTGAAGATCCGTGGTGTCGGACGGACCCTGAACCAGCGGGACCAGGTGATCCTTCTGCCCCTCACAAACACCTGCACACACGCACGCACACACACACACACACACACACACCGTAAAACATTCATCACATATTAATAACCTGCATTATTGAAAACACAACAAACATTCAGCTGTTATGTTCAACACATTACAGGTTGATTTGCAGACTGAATTCAACAAACTGAATTACTGAGAGGTCATTATAAAAACAGACCAATCTTGATTTTCTCAGATACACGGAATATAAATGCAAGACTCTCTACACACATACATATAACTTACTATAGTTCACTATGAAGATATTTTACATTACACTGTCTTTTTACATTGCACTACAAACAGTTACGTCGCTTTAATCCTGTACAGCATCATCAGAGATGTTTGAGTTGTAAATCACTGAGACTCAAAAGGAACTAAATCCTGGGAATGTGCCATAAAAACACAAATAATACACCAAACACAGGCTCACTTGTGCTGTGTGTGAAAACAGGATTGTGCTGTTATGAACAAAGGCTTTGAGCGTGCGTGCGTTTGCGTGTGTGTTAGAGAGGCAGATGTGTGCAGCTGCTCTCACCCGGTGTTCTGGCACACACTTTCACGGCTCCCAGAGTCCCAGAAACACACAGCAGCGCCGGTCGCACACACACCTTCAGCTCCACACGCTGAACACACACCTCCAGCACAGGAGCGCTACACACCGGCTTCCCACCTGCTGAAACACACACCCCAGAGTCAAATCACCATCGTGCGTTTGTTCATTCAGTAATCTGCATGATGGGAACTCATTCACAAAACACATTTACATAACAACAAGACAAACACTCCTTCATGTTTACGGCATTAAAAAAAAATGAATATATTTCTAGTGCTGCATGTGTGTGTGTGTGTGTGTGTGTGTGTGCGTGTTGGTTTTGCCCTTAGGGTGTTTGATGGGGTGTGTGACCCCAGTGACCTCCAGCTGTTTGCTTGTGCACCTCTGCACCTGTGCACTCACACACACACACACACAGCAGAAGCAGCAGGCACAGAGAATTTGAGGTTGTGCACATATGAACACATCTGGAATATGTGTGTGTGTGTGTGTGTGTGTGTGTTTATGAGGCTTCTGCATTCTGGAAAGTGTCATTTTAGCATGTGGCACATTCTGTTCCTGATGTTGAGAGCAGAGCAGAGCAGAGCAGAGAATTTGCTGAATGAAGGGCAGCTGCAGCACACAGTGTTTGACTGCAGCTATTGTGATGGGCGCACGCGCACACAAACACAGACACACACACAAACATAGCTGTGTCTCCACAAATGTGTCTCATATCAGACGGATTCCTCTGCTGGATGTCACGGACACACACAAGGACAACCCACTTCATCAGCACAAGGACACACACGAGTGTGACGTGATAAAACAGAGGCTCCTCACTGGAGTTCACCGCAGTCATTATGAAACACCTCCATGAAGACACACACACACACACACTGCATATACTCACAGGCTTTTCACACCTCACCACACAACAGACACAAGGAGTTTCGAAGGTGCACGTGAACATGCAGGTACCTGGGGTTTTGTAGGCGTGGCTAACGAGGCTGTCGCTGATGCCGCTGCAAACTCCGCCTCCTGTGCTGTGCGTCCAACTGCGATACATGCACTGCAGCAGCAGAACCTGCGCACGCGTCGCCTGCACACACACCTGCGGAAGCTCGAACATACACTCACACACGGGGACAGAAGGTTTCCTCGCCCTGACAGACAGACAGACAGACATCAGTGAGAGACAGATCAAATATATCATCACAATAGACAGATTACTTCATCATAGTGAAACCCCAAAAACACTCTTCCTCTCTACACAAGCAGTGATCGGTAATGGTGTCGCTGCACATGTAGAGCGTGCCACATCAATCACGTATGAGACAGCAGACTGTCAAACTGGAACTGAACTCATGTGCCCCTAAATAATATGATAATGAACAAAAGCAACTATTACTACAGCAGGTAAATAAAGCCGCACCTCACAACCAGCACAACAACATATGTCCAGATCATTCACTAAACATCCCAGTGAATCACTTGAATCAAACAGACTTTAATGAATAGAATAGTTGTTTGCTCTTTGTAACTGGTGACGTAATGATATAATATAACTCTCTGTAACGCTCTATAATACAATACAAATCTCTATAATATGTGCAGTATTACAGTGATTCTGTCGAATATCTCTGTGCAAGTACGACAGAAGCTCGGCGGTGAAAGTATTACGGCGACGTCTCCAGCTGAGAGCAGTCAGCGTGTGTGTGGGAGCCCAGTGCTCTCTGGGTAATGACTCCGTGTCTCTGATCAGCTCTGACGGGGAGAAGCGCTCCTCCTCGCAGCACCTCTGCAACCACTTAACCGCTCGTCTCGCGGCGCTCTCATCCTGGCTTTGTAGTGCTTCTGGGTGGTTCGCCGCGTAACGGCTGACAGCGGCGAGAGGCTGACGTTCAGCAGAGATCGGCCTCGCCGCAGAAGCGGCAGCTGCAGCTGCGCGAGCGCACGGATTCAGACGGGGTCAGAGGTCAGGGGCAGACAGCACCGCCGCTCAAGGCCGTCAGCATCACTCGCCCGGGGTTTCTCTGATCTGGATTCGTGGGAGTCTCAAGCGTCCGCGGACGTCGCTGCGTTCAGTGTGGGCTAACGGGAAACACACCAGCACATGCCCAGCAAATGTTTGCCGCGCACTGGCACGTCATGAAAGGTGGCGCGACTCGCTTCATTTTTGTGTTTTCAGGGAAAGCGATCATAGCGACGCACCATCTGCACCTGTTTTTATTAATAAATAAACACGCTCAAACGCAGCAAACAGCGCTGCTAATCAGAAGCAGACTCACGCCAGCCGCTGTTACACATGTGACAACCTCCACACCGCCTGCATCAGCACGTTACATTACCCACAAACACACACACAGACCGACATGACACACGAGCCCAACTAGACAAACGCCATTATTCCGGGACACAAACGCATCAGGGAGGGAAGAGGGGACGAACCACCATAGGAGGATCAGACGGCACTGATGTTTTTTAATGGAACACAGTCAATGTGAATGTACAATAATAATTACAACAGATATTATTTATTATTAAAATAGTACTGCAATCAAGTTAATATTTTACTATAGCAATAATAATACTGTTTTTATTATTTTATTAGCTTTTTTGACAACACTAAGGTTGTGATTCATTTCCTGACCCATGACTCCACGCAGACCTCACAAAATCTACTCATCGGATCAACACGAATCAACTATTCGCTTCGGTTTTCAGCCCCTGAACAGCTCGGGTGTGTCGTCCTGTTACACACACTCCTCCATCAGTGAGACGTTCATCCGGGCAGCAGCAGATTCTGACTGATGACAAGAGCATGATGGGATGTTTGCTGTGTACCTCAGAAAACAACAGCACAGCACAGCATTTCATTTACACAGAACAAGCTGAACGCAACGCTAACACGTCTAGCGTGTGTGAGCGCGTCCGCCGAACCCCTTCAACTCCGGCGCTGAGGAACTGAAAGCAGCAGCGTGTGTGATGTGGCCTTGATCACTGATGGCGGTAGAGCTCTGTGCTCCTCATGTGCGCGCTGTAACAGGTTTAGCAGGCAGCGCTGCTGCGTCTCATTACCGCGTCTCTCACACACACTAAAGCAGCTGCAGAAACGGGCCGTTCGACCCGCCGGGCTCCGGGGAGTTCTTTAAATGAAGGGTGATCGGTACCGTGTGAGCAGCCTCACCTCCGGCCAACACCAGAACACACACACACACACTAACTCACACACACACACACACAGCGTTAATGGCTCTCATTCACACACTCAGACTCTCAGCTAATGACAGGATATTTATTACCCTCCACTGACACACTCATCTAAGCGCTTTACCCATTGTGCGTGTGTGTGTGTGTAATGTGTGTGTGAGAGTCTCACCAGTAGGCAGGCAAACGGAGCTGCTTCCCATAGAGAGCAGTACTGAAAGAAGGAATTATGGGAATGAGCGCCTGAAAAACCCCCTCTGAGTCGATTACAGTCAGACCAGCCTGAAGCTCAAAGACCTAAAAGAGACACAAAGAGAAAAGTGTGCTCAGAACAAAACGATGGTGTGGTGTGTGTGTGTGTGTGTGTGTGTGTGTACACATAAACCAGACTGAAATGTCAGCAGACACCAATCATTTAAATATTATTTTTGTGTAATTAAAGCAGCTGTTCATACACTCTTGACTATTAAAAATAAAATCCTTGAAAATAACAATATTTGCTGCTTCTGACACAAACTTGACTGTGTCATGTCCATTTACATTAAAACACACTGACAGTATACGTGTGTGTCTGTACCTTCAGGTAGCAATGCGTGTAGCAGTGGTGCAGAAGTGTATCTGATGGCTGGTTCAGGCTGCTGGCTGTACGGGTCACTTCCTGTTCATACATTGGCACTGAATGTTCAAACGTGACGCGCTCAAACTGCAGCTGCAGCGCGGGCAGAGGACGCAAGAGCTGGAACTGTGGGACAGACGTCTGTGCAGTCGAGACCTATGTGAAAACACATGTAGTAGTACACACACACACACACATACACATACAGGTAAGGTATATGGGGAAAGAATGTGTGTGTGTTGTTCGCACCTTGTGTCCCAGTAGAACAGGAAGTAAGAGGTGCAGGAGGTTGTATTCTGCCGCAGGTACAGTGACTGTCGCTCTCATCAGGGTCACGCTGGTCTGACGGGTGGGAATAAACTCCTCCAGCGCCGAAACCTGCTCCGGTACCACAGACACGCGCTCCTCCACAACATCTGCCCCGCAGACAGACGGAACGTCAGGCAGACGGACAGACAGAGGCGGAGGTTAAATGGTGTAAACGCAGCTCACAGACCTGCTGCCGTCTGTGATGTCAGTCATAATAATAATAAACCACAATACTGACCACAGGAACCTCAGTCACTTTAATAAGAGAAACCACAAGAGATCTGCTGTTTGACATGAGCTTTTTGCTCCTCATTTTATTACTAACTGTTTATTTAATTTAGTTTCTTAGCGAGGTTTATTTGTAACTACTCATTTTACAATCTGTAACTCTTTAAACAGAATTTAACCCCTAAACACTGAAACTCGAGGCGGCACTGTGAGGACTACCGGATGTGTAAGCGTGTGTGTTTTACCCGGCTGCGGTTTGCAGTAAGGCTGGTACTCGTGGTCCAGCGTGCAAGCGGCCATCTTCAGGATCCGGTGGACGGCACTGCTGTGGAGCTGCACGTCTAAGGGACCGACCACGATCCTCTTCGCCGACGTCTCCTGCACCAGCGGCGGCTCGTCTTTACGCGGCGCAGGAAAATCCTGCAGCCCCACGCAAACTGGAAAACAACAACGCCAAACAACCGGTTCGTCGCAGACACACACACTGACAGACGGATTTCTGTTCGACTGCTGTATGTCAGGCTGGGATTATGGGTCGTTTGGGCGATTACGGGCCCTAAAGGAAGCAGATGATCAGGGCCCTCGACTCGCACAGCGCGAGCTGAGCGCTAGAGACCCCGAGAGCGAACGCTAATGCAACACACACACACACTCACTCTAAACAAATGACTCCAGGTCACTTTGTTGCTGCAAATCGCTGTCGTTGTGAACGCACCTTTAATAGGACGACAGATTTACAGCCGCTCCCACACACACACACACACACAGTTATCAAAGATCACTATTCCAAATGTTCCAACACACACAAACGTCATATCATGATTTCACAAACACACACACACAGCTGCGCATGTAATAAAAGCAGAGCGCTGAGGGGAACGTGGGAGTCCCGTTACTGCAAATGGAGGGACGGAGGAGAGGGAGAAAGAGTTCATGAGCTGCTCAAATTCCCTCCTGATTTGTGGAGATTAAAAGTGCAGCGAGCGATGTCACTTCCTCTTCCCATTTAGGCTGGGCTGGATTAAGTCTAATATCAAACATCTGGAAGCTCGCAGCGCTGCTGAAGGACACGGGGAGGGAAATTAGCCGGATTTAAAGCATTAGAGGAGATCCGCGCCTCAGCGCTGCAGTTATTATGAGAGAGAGCGCGACGCAGGTTTGAGTTTCGTTTATGTAGCGCTGACGCTCGCTCCGCGGCGCTCTGATGTGGACGAGGGTCGCGGGTTCGAGTCTCCGAGGGCAGACGCGCTCTGACTCACACGACATTCCTAACGGAAAGCGTCATTTTAGCTTCGCTGGAGGAGCGACACTCATCCGCATCTCGGACATCTGCCTGACAGCCAAAGCTGACGATATCTGTGTTTGCTTTACGCTCCGATCGCTATCTGAGGCTGACACGGAGTGACAGAACGGTAGAGAGAGAGAGAAAGAGAAACATTCTAGAGTCACACTAAATCTTGCCTTTTTCTTTTCATTCTTTTCTCACAAAGTGGAAAAGGCAACAGTCACTGATATTTATTCCACAACATCCTGTTATTTATTTTAAAATCCAGATTACGTCTAGCAGTGCTGCAACATTACACTCTTACACTACTTCAGTACGTTGTTCTCTTTGCATCAGTGCACCATAATGCAACCCTGTGGTTTTGTAACTGGTGTTAAATATTCTAAATAAACTGAATCTTGGTTCCAAATCTCCCCTTTTAAAAATGACACCTAATTAAGCGAGACCAGCACAGGAAGAGCAGCGTGACAGGTTGAGGTGAGCGCGAGGGCAACGGTCGTCAGTGTGTCGCTCCAAACGCCTCCTCAGGCTGACAGACAGGCGAGAGAGAGACGGTACCTCTGCTGCTGTTCTCCATCGTGTACAGATAATCCATGTAGAATGCGCCGTAACGCTGCAGCCCCGCGTTCTCCGTGTATGTCTCCTGCGAACACAAGCAGAGCAGAACATCACAGAACCGTCTTCAGTGACAGATTCACAATGAATCAGACCCATCAGAGACCTGTGGATGCTTCTACACAGAAATACACTGGTCTATCAGCACCTGCATGACTGCAACCGTGTTTATAATCAGATCATCCACACTTTGAGGCCAGAAAACAGAAACACCACCAACTGCTTCGACAGAAAATATTCACACTGACATTCATTCATCTGGCAGAAGCTTTTACTCAAAGCGATAAGTATGGACTGAATGAGTTTGCCGTCGCTGCGGTCGTGCCGCACCGCTGGAGCTACAGGAGAGATAAAAGAGCGTTCCTGCAGCTCAAACAGCACAGCAGCGCTCTAGCAACACCAAACTCATGGGTTCGATTCCCAATAGCATGAAAAAAAATTGATGATGTGCACCTTGAATGCAGTGCAAGTCGCTGAATAAAGCTCTTTACTAAATGCATAAAACTGAAAAACACAAATCTAAACTTTTGTGCTGGTCACACACACTCCCATCTGTAACCAGGAGGGCGATGAAGGTGGGGATGAAGATGAAGCTCATACCCTATGCAGGTTTCCATCCAGAATGAATTCTGCACGGACTCCGTTGTTCTCCGGGCTGCGGTAGTCGAAGAGCGAGTTGGTCAGATACGTCATGCCCTTAACACTCAGCGTGTCGCCGCAGCGGAAGAACACGGCATCCTGCGGCAGCAAAAACACACTTTCAACACCACTATACAATGAGCACAGACGTGCGTGTGTGTGTGTGCGTGTGTGAGAATCACCTCCTCTTTTCTGTTCATGTTCTCTTCAAAATCACGAACCCCCATAACGCCCTTCAGACACACGGCACGACAACCCACGACTCCAACCTGACAGTCAAAGAACGGCTCGCCCATCATCAGAGCCTGAAACGCACACGAGGAGACGTCAGTGAGCGCAGGAGGAGATCTGGGAGCTGACGACGGGCTCGTGTCTTTCTCTCACCTCCACTGTGATTCCCTCCTGCTCCACACTGAGAACCTCACGAGACTTCACCTTCTGTGGACTGTAGTAACTGCTCTCGGAGCAGCTCTCTGTCAGCTACTCGGACCAGAGAACACAGATTCATGGAGAAAGACTCAAGAAAATGAAACTGTCTGAATCAACAATAGTCTCAAGAAATTGGGATGTCATACATTGTTTTCCAATATATGCTAGTAATGCTCCCTTTCTAGTGAGTCTGCTGAAGGGAAACTATCATATACTTTTCACATCTCCCATCACTCAGGCTCCACACCCGAAGATTCAGCATTCTTTAACGCTTTCAGAGAAACAATATCAAAATAATTAGTCCTGCATCAACTTTCCCATGCATTCTCAGTGGACGATGAATTAAGAGATAAAAAGGATTGACTGTAAAATCAGATGAAGTGATTTGAAAAGACAGCGTCTCCAGAACAGACCAGCAAACTCCTGAGCATAAATCCACAGTGGCACGGCACAATCTGACAGTAAAACGCTGAACTGACAGTGATAGAAAACAGAAAATAAAGCATATTCATCATCCGCAGCATGGCGAGTTCTGCAAACATCAACAAACCCAAGATCTGGACCTGGCCAGAGAAGAAGGTGTGGAGCGCTGTGGCTGACTACCTGAAGTGAATTTACTACACAACTGAAATCGAAATGTATACATACTAATCAGTATTTAGTCTCTGCATTTTCCTGTTTTCTTTTTCCACTCACCTTAAAGGTGACGGAGGCTTTAGTGCAGTAGAAGCCGACGGACACTACGGGGTCTCTGGGTGAGTTCTGCAGAGGCCGGGCGGCACCAGACTCCTGTGAGTCCGCGTAGAAGCCCGACTCGCCCTCGCCCTCGTCCTCTCCCGTGCTCACGATGGCCGGGACGAAGGACCAGGCCCACGACATCCAGCCTTGATCTTCATCCTCGCCCTGGAAGTACTGACCCGCCAGAGACGGATCGGACGCGTCCATCAGACCTGCGGCAGACGATGAGATCAGCCGATGTCAGCGCGCTGGAATGTGTGTAATCTCACTGCGAGCGTCTTCTCACAGAGATTCTGACACGCTTTAATTAAATCTCTCACTCAGCCTTTGTTTCTCCGTTTCTCTCCTGAGAAGCTTTGAGACCCGAACACACGTGACCGTCTCCGGAGCAATAAATGAATGAAGAGAGACAGGGACACAGAAGGACCGTCGTGACCACAGACGCTCGGTTCGTCTGATCCGACGAGTCGATCTGTGCGTTCCTTCAGCCTCAGAAACGAACCGATTCGAAGAGAAAGAAAAACGGCGAGCGGCGCTCGTCTCACTCACCGGGGGCGCTCTCGCGAAGCGAGCCGCTCTCCTCTTTCTCGCCGTCTCCGTGGACACCCATCTCGCCGTAATACAGCGCGACGCCCAGCTCCATCAGCCGGATGAACATGGGCAGCTGCTGGTCCGTCAGAGAGAGTTTCAGACTCTCCACCATCGTGTGAACCTCAACACACACACACAGAAACAAGAGTGACGCACGAGATCATGTCAGACCTCATCCTGACACACGACAAACACGCTCGCTTACTTTAATGACAGCGGGGATTTTGGCGTTGATGTTGTCGTAGGTGAAATGAAGACGAGTTCTGAAAGAACATTTGTAGAGCAGCGGGTCCTGATAAAACTCGATCTTCCCGCTCGCGTTGCGTTTATCCAAACACACGGTGCAGTCGGAAAAATTGATCACCTTCCTCAGGACCAGTTCAGGAGCTGCAGCGAGAGACACAGACAGACATAAACAGAGAGATGGCGGGAGAGCGAACGCTGGGCGTCAGGTTTATTAGCTGCTCTTTCAGATGGTAACGCAGCGCAGCAGCAGCCGACTCTGAAGAAGCACTTCAAAGGGTCAAAGGTCAACGTACGTGTGCTTGTCGGCCTATGAGAGGATCACGTCGTCTCTTCCGACTCTTAAGGGAACACGTTTATGCAGTTGTTGAAATAACGATTCATTATTGCCGCTCCTGCGTGCGCATTTCACGCGTGTAATTCAGAGGAATATTTATGAAGCGGAACTACAAAATCAACAAAAGCCCTAAAAGCCCCAGCATACTGATCCCATCCTGACCCGAGAGTTACTAACCTATTAATCTACACTAACCAAAAACACCCTCCACGACCCCTAATGATCCCAAACACACACTCTTACACCTCAAATTTAAGACCCTACATTCATTCATATGCTTGAAAACACGTGAACTCACCGATGATGTCCATGAACGCTCGGTCCCACAGATCGTCCACCGTGTAGCACTCCGCAGACGTGATGTTGACCGACAGCACAATGTCATCTTCCACATACTTCAGAATCAGATTATTGACCACGATATTGACGTTATTCACCACTCGCCGAATCAGGCTCTGTACGTACCCTACAGACAGGGAGGAAAAAATCAAACATTGGAGGTTCACAAACAGCTGGATGGAGACTTTTTAAAAGTGCCATCTTAAAAAAAAAAAAAAAAACACGGCATGAGATGCTCAAAAAATGAGACAATGATTTAATACAACCAAATACACCTAAAACACATGTACGTTACTTCCCCTTGATTCTGTAAAAGCAATGATTTATTGTGACGCGGGACAACACTACAAGAGTGATTTCGCAGTCTGTGCCGACAGCCTTGTGGTTAGTGCACCGACGTACAAAGCGCAACTGCGCGCACGGCGACCCGAGGTCGATTACCGTCTCGAGGCCCTTTGCCGGTCTTGCTCCCCTCTCTCTACCTAATACTTTCTTGTCATCTCTCCACCGTCCTATCTGCATAATAAAGTAACAAAAGCCCAAAAATATAACTTTAAAAAAAGAGTGATTTTACAGATCAGTAAATCAAGACCTGCCCACATCATGTTGATTAGCAGCTTGAAAAATTCCGAACAAAATGACCACAGCGACTAAACTACAGCATCCCATCATAGTGCCCGAATCAGTTCAGCAGGAGCACGTCGAGTCCTGCGCTCGTGCAAACGCTCAATAAATCTGCTTTACACGGCGTCTGCACCCTGTTAATAACACTGGGGACGTTCTCGGTTTTTTTTTTCTTGTCTCACCCACCAAAACAAAACACTTGACACTCAGGATTAGTTCATTGCAGCTATAATCACAGTCTCACTGATTAATTGTACACTAGGGCTGCACGTACATTATAACAATTCAACAGCTGAGCAGACGGTCGGTGTGTGCATGTGTGAAGGAAGCAGCTCACGACCAGAAGCTCCAGTTGAACAGCATCCACAGTCTAAGGTCATTACTCAACAAAGCACCAAAGTACTGAAAACATTACAAACCAGAGTTTCAGCTATAAAATATTAAAATATACAGCAATAAATGGTCATAACCGCAGGTCCAATGGCATTATTCAGCCCTTCTGAACGCTCGCAGTCCCACTTCAACTTATAAAACTTTAATGCTTTTTCCTTGTTGTCCAACTCAAATGTTTGTCTTCCTGTGCGAGTAGCGCTGCGATTTATTAATGAGCTCTGGAGCGACGCGGATCGTAATCCGACAAACTCAAAAGCCTCGCGATCAGGTGAAGAACAACTGAGTGTTTTAGAGCGCCGCCGAGGGCCGAAGGGTCCCAGTCGCCGTATCGTCCACAGTTGCGCTTCATTTCCTGTGGGCATCGCTCACGCGAGCGTCTGTGTGTGCGGCCGGCGCTCACCGCCGCGATTTTTTTTGCGTGCTGCTTTCCATGTGTCAGTCGTGGGTGTGTGTTGAACACGCGGGTCAGCGGCGGGTCTGTGTGTGCGTGTAGCACCTGCGTTCGCAGTCATAAAGTCATTCCCTGTTAGTGCTCTCTGGATCCAATTTAGCCAGCGGAGCGGCCGACTTTCCCTCCGTCCGCCCTTCATCTCTCTATAAACTATTGCTTCAGCTGCACCTGTGCTGCGGCCCATGGGGACGAAAAACTCCAGTCATAAAATAGCTGGAAAAACCAACTGCTTTATGTGCTCCTCGAGCCAAGAGCCGCTCTCAGGCTCCACCGGCCTCTTCCTGCCCGCGGAACGCATCGGCTGCCGCTTGCGTCGTAAGCGCGTTTGGGTGCGCAGGAGACGCACGCTCAACCGCACGTGAGATTTAACTGGCCTTATCATTCACAGAAACGACCCGTCTCCTCTGAGCTTCACAAAATCAATGCAACAAACTAAAACACTGACAGCTTGAGTTCAAATCATCTGAATACGAATCCGATTGAAAAGGCGTCATAATCAGCAGAGACATTTTGCCGGTTGCTCAGGTTCATTTTTATTCTGATGGTGTGTCGTTACACTGCAAAACATGTCAGCGGATGAGGAGCAGAGGCTTACAGTCATTCTTCCTGACAAAGTGGAAACCTATACAGTAAGGACGAGATGGTGCTGCAAGTTAAACGTTTATAACATTAAAAGCGCTGAACATCACTGACACCTTCATGCAGAAGCAGCCAATCCCAATTAGAAATTAGAATTTTAGAACTCACAAAATGAATAAATGTGTGATAATCACAACCAAAAAATGCATTCAAAAAGGTTAATTATATCCTGCTGAGTGAAATAGGACTGTGTGTGTATGTGTGTGTGTGTGTTTAAGTGTGTGTGTGTGTGAGCTTTAATGAAAACAAACAGTGTGCTGAGCTCTGATGGGGGTCTTTAAGAGGCTTTCCAGATAAGAGCCGCTCCTCAGGGAGGGTCCGTGGCCCCGCGGCCTTCACAACATCACTCACCTGGGGGCAGGTCAGGGTCGCTGGGGGCCTGCTGCACCCGTCGAGGTTTAGACGTGGCCTTAGAGCTCTCAGAGGCGCTGCGATTGGTCGAACTCGACGTACAGCTTTCATTATCATCCTGCACACAGAAACAACACATTCAACCTTACACACACCGTCTGAGAGGAAGAGACGAGATCAGACTGAAAGATTTTATGACAGTTTCTGAGTTCTGGGTAAAAGAACTCTGTGTGTGTGTGTGTGTGTGTGCGTGTGCGTGGATCTGAAGGAATGAGGAGTTCTGCACAGATGCACTGTGGGATAAACAGCAGTAAAGGTTTATTTCTCATTTATTGCTGCAGTCTGCTGTGTGTTTGTGATGAAAGGGTGAAGATGCAGCTAAAACAATCAGACGAGCGCAGCGCCGAGGTCAGACGCAAACATCCCAGAACGCTTGTCACTGATAACAGACACTGATTTACTGGAGAGATTCACTTTACTGCATCAGTAACGGCCTCTACGCCCCCCACATGAGCCACGGCGACCTCTGACCCGAGACCAACATCACATGGTCCCAGAGTTAAACACACTCAGTCAACCTCTGTAAGATCAACAAGCCCTTTAGCAGCCACAGCGCACACCTCCATCAGCTCCAGCTGTGTTAATGAAGACGTCTGACACAACAACACACACACCGGCAGATATAATAAACAAATCATACAGGGAGATTAACACCGAGCGCTCACACTTCGGAGGAGCTGCTCTGAGAATCTGCCGAAGATTATTCGCACACCTCCACATCTGCAAACACTTGCACGAACGCAGCACGTCTGCACATCTCGCTGACTGCCGCGCGTTCGGCATCGCTGCAGACGTGCTGCTGCCGCTGTAGATCCAGAGCAGATCGCGCACATGAAACGCCTGCAGATGTTTCTACAGGATCATATTCAGCTGCTCAGAGGAACTGTAAAAACAAACTACATTCATTAGATCATTAATCATCGGAGGAACTCACAGCAGACACTGCAAACCTCCTTCTGTTCTCAACACACACAAACACACTCAACGTTCTCTCCCACCTGCACCTGTAGCGTTGATTCTTTGACATTAGACTGTTTCTTCTCTGTCAATTACATTGATTACATTCCTGTTCATTTTATTTGCATGTCGTTTTGCACAACTGCATTTTGCTCTCTTTTATTTGCATATTCGCATGAAATGCAAACATGTAATGAAATATTTGTCACGCTTAAACTGAAACGGTCTGGGTTTCTCAGGCTCCGCGTCTGGTTTCTGGTCTCTCCGGGCCGAGCTTTACCAGCGCATAATTTGTCTGAATGTCATTTGCAATTTTCCAAAAGTTCTTTCTGAACCGGTCGGCTCTGTGAAACACATCTGCAACAAATACCTGTTTGGGAATTTGACAGAACCCGTCCCGACTCGCCGCACGACGGCAAGCGCGCAACACGCGGTACCGTTTCCACATGGCGGAAACACGCAGACGGCAGTAGCTGCGGCGGTGGGTAATATTAGCGCGGCGAAACACGCATATGTTCCAGATCTATTCTGCAGAAGCCGCTATAATCAGCTCTAATTGACTTCCCTCCTAAATGTGTTTCTAACTGGCCATCTGGCCTCAGGACCTCCTCACGACGACTCCCCGCGCGCCAGCGCCGCTCCAGCGCATGAAAACAGCGGGCCATTCATGCGCCTCCGACGCCGAGGAACACTGTACGTCTTTTCCGACCTCCGTGCCTATGACGTGCTGTCGGTTAGCGATCTCCACAGTTTTATTACTGTAAAACACCGCACGATCGTGCGAAACAATGGATATATGTACATTGTTGTTCAATCGCTGACATGAACGCTTCAGCGTTGCGTCTCAATCACCTTTTTGTGCTGTTACAACTGTTCTAGACGAAGGAACGACTGGTCGTGTTGCTCACTACAAGCAACTCCACAGACCGTCTCTTCACACGCCTTTCTGTGCAAACATCACGTGGAGGCCACGAGACGTACTCAAAGAGCAACCGAATATGATTATAACACACCAGCCTCATACTTTCAGATCACTTTCAGAAGTTGCATGTTTTAAACATGTCACGCATCTCAGCAGCTCCGTTCACACACTGACCGTGGCTCCGTCTCGGAGTTTGAGGATGCACTCCATGGTGTTGATGGTGATGACCACGGGCTCCGAGCTCAGTTTGGTCCAGGGCACGTGGATGCGCAGCTCGTGGATGTGGCCGCTCAGGAACGTGAAGGGCAGCTTGAGCTCCTGCAAACACACACGAGAACAAAAAGATGAACGAAAAAATTCGACAGATCGCACAGGAGTAAAAGAGAAAAAGGCCTCAAACGCTTCCAGAGGCATTCTGACGGGATTCCAGAGTGGCTTTAATTGAAGATCACTCGAGAAAGTTTAACTCCCGCTTGGGACGACGCAAGCTGCTTCTAATAATATCCTGCATCGAACTCTGAGAGCGTGTGCGGAGCCAAACATTCTCACAACATGACACAGTGATCCGTTCCAGATATTACAACTGCAAAAGCTCAGTGTTGCCCAAATAAGAAAGCAAAGCAAATACTCTGTTCCATGTATGTGAGAGCGTCAGATGACAGCAGACAGACAGCGAGAGCTGGGAAACATCCACAAACATCCACTTCACCCCTTCAGAAACGCTGACAGCTTTGAAGAAACAATATGAAAACACTCAATGCTGACACTTCTAAAGAATTCAGCTGAAAATATCATTTGGACTCATTTTCATTAGAGGTTCACGGCGCTCAAGTCACCGCACACAGTCCATCAAGTTCATGATGATAACTGACGATTTGCATTAAATGGCATGCTTAAACTAAAGTTTTATCAATATTCATTCTGAATAGGAGAGTTTCGTCAGCTGGCGCAGAATTATTTCAGAATCGACTGGTTTATCTGCGGTGTTTGCCTAGCAATTTTTCAGAAATGATCAAACAGGTAGACGCTGCTGCTCAGTCTCCTCTACTGAACTCTTCTTCTCCTCTCGAGAAGAAATCTTCTAATCTATTTTCTAATCTCGTTCCTGCTGTCCATTACTCTCTGTGTCGCCCTCATTTTCTCACATGAACACGCCGGACAGCCGTAAGGACATATTTATCTGCTCCAGCGTCAATGAAAGTCACCGACCGATAACTCAAGCGTAAACTCACGTAAATGTGTCCCTAAAATGTATCTGAAATGTCATCAGCTGCAATTGCCGTCAAATTAAACTTTTCTCCTTTTAGTGACTGTGATTCCCAGTCACACAGGTATTAATCATATTACTGCATTATTTAATCATTTCATTCAGTAAATCTGGCAGATAAAAATCATTCTGCGCATTGTTTGACATATCAACAGTAACCGAGGAGTCACATCCCTCAAACTGGAGGGACTATAAACAACTGCCAGTGAACTTCAAGGTTCGCTCTATGAATGCAATGATAAACATTTTGAAAAACTAAGTACAAAGATGTGACATTATTCACCTCTCAACCATCGAAACTAAACTTAAATGGATAAAAGTATTAACAACTTACTATTAACAAACCATAAATTAAATCTCAGAAGATATTATAGATGTCACAGCTATTCTGGTGATACTGAGTACATTACTTTCGTGAGGAATTAAAATAGAGCACGATGAAAATGCCCAGATCATTCAGGCAAAATTATTGTTTCAGATCATATTTTAAAATGCTCCTTCAGAAACGGCGCACAGACGGACATCGAGTGAGGGAAAGTTTCCTGACAACAGACCGCTGTGCTGGGTGTCACACGTCCTCGTCCAGATGCAGATCAGCATGAGCGTGTGTTGATGCTGTGATTCTCTCTCACCTGCTCCAGCACGTCCAGTCTCAGGTCCAGTTTGCTCAGCACCACATCTCCGCCCCATAATGACAGCTGCAGGTCCGACGGCTTCAGGTTCTTGATGTAGCGGTTCACATAACTCATCAACAGAGGAGAAACATACGACTCCAGCATCCTGACATCCCGTCATGCCTGCGGGCACACACACACAGTCAATCTCTGTTTCTGTTAAAACATCTTTGAAAGGACTGGTCAGGTGTCATCTGACAGAATTTTCAACAGCACAAATGAATGCCGCTCACATCCACCGATCGTTGGAACACACACACACATATTTACCTGAAAAGATCTGCAGCAAGTGCCGTAACCCACCACCGACGTGTACATAATCAAAGTCTGAAATGATCAGCGAATATTAACTGTACTTTGATGCCGTAATTTGATGGCATTTATGTCCCTCAGCGTCCGACAGCGCTCGCCAATGTCAAAAAATGATTGATGTGGCCAATCAAATCAAAGGAGGCGGGGCTTCACTGACGCTTGAGATTTAACGGTCAAAGCGAAGCAAGATTAATATTTCACAACTGTTTTACTACTTTAAAACTACTCAACTTTTGTCAAATTCCGCCGTTTTAAATGTAAAAAATACATCATTTACGTAATTGACGTATGACCACACAAGAAACATTTTCTGCTGGTTTACAGCATAACGTTAAGGCTGATGATACACGGGCCAACTATGTGAGTAATGTTGCCAAACGATGCTGCTTGGGCAGTTTTCCATTGAGAACGGGCAACAAATCTCTATCTGGATACTTTAGATCGGTCGCGGGCCCCGTGTATCTCCTGGTTGGCCGTTGACGACACTGTTGCCCAGCAATGCTGCTCAAAAAGTTGCCCCGGGTCTCATCAGCCTGTGAGTGAACGTGTGCATATTGTGAATTAATTCTTGAACTTCGTTAGATCTTTTTCGGATAATCTTTCAATCAGTTCGCTTTATTTATAAAAGTGTGACAGTTATGATCCTCACACGTCCATCAAGACAGACATTTGGACCATTCTTATTCGTATTTATTCCTTTACATTTCTCCTTTTGATAAGAAGTGTCTTCGACCTTTGCATTTTGATATTCCTGTGTCTGTGCTTAAGAAGTTAAAGGGATAATTCACCTACAAATGACAACAGCCCACATGTCACTGAAACCCCAATGTTGTTTTTCGTGAAACATGACAGATTTGTTCCCCTCCATTACAGCTTATGTTCTGACAGAATTTAAAAGCACAAGCGTTTGATAGCGTATTACTAATTGTAAAAGTGATTCAAACGTGGGCCTTTATCCCGGCGGAAGCGGGTGATATTTGCATTTATACATCATCTGAGCCGTGTTTACTTTCCTCACTGACACGGATGAACACGAACAGACTGACATATGGGTTAAAGCTACTGACACCTTAGCAAGCTCAGGTTTGAACGGTGTTTCTAAAACCCTGCGCGCATTCACGATCAACGTCAGTCTCCACATCACACGACACACTTCAGTCCGCGTGTCACACACTCACAAACACACAAACAGGCACTTACAGCTTCATCCGACGCGTCAGACTCCGGCAGAAATACAAACACAAGCCGCTTCCATCACTTCCGCGTACACTGCGCCACAGCGTCATCGCCTGCGTCCACACGTCACTTCCGCCACAAGGGCTGACGCGAAACAGACGTGCGCGCGCGCGTAAAAGCAGCGCGTCATGGCAGTCTGAGTCAAGTTACTTTTTTTTGTCAGTTTCTTTCAACAACAAACGATATTGATTAAATATCGAGACTGACAGTGGCGATGGCGTTATTAAAAGTAAAATGAGGTTCATCCTTTAAGCGACGCGTCTCGAGATTTTGCGTTTTGTCACTCCACTGACGTTACCCTGCGCCTGGCGTTTTTAAACGCGTTCTGTATGAATGGTCCCTAATCATCATTATCGAAACATGAATAATCATTAAATACTCATTATTACTCAACACCGACCGTATAGCCCAATTCTTATTTAAACACTGACAAAAGACGATTATTATTCGGGCGTTCGCTGGCCCGGGTGATCTGTGGTAAACGCGTTTGTTGGAGGCTCTGATGAGAACCTTCAATGAGCGACAGAGCACGAATTAATTCTTATAAGATGTGGAGGCTTTGCTGAAGGACCGTCACCAGACTGAAGTAACCAGAGGCTTATAAACTCAGACAGAATCCTCCCGAAACTCCATTTATTAAATAGACACTAAAATCTGTAAATACTGACAATACACTAATAATGAAACACTGGCTAAGTGGGCTACTACTGAATTATTAAACAACGACAATAGATACTTACCACGGCGATACTTGATATTATTATTATTATTATTATTATTAACACTAAATATCCATTATTAAACACTGATACTAATGATAAAAAACCTGTCAATACGTTTTGTTTTATTTATTTGAGTATTCACCCCACATTAATCCACACCAGACAGTCTATTTTCCCACGGTTGAATTTCAGAATCAATGAACGCATGCGAGTTTATATTTCCCTGCGAATCGCAGATGTGATCGGAGTGTTTTTAAAACCAGTCGTCCAGTCCACTCAGATTTGTTCTATTTTTGTTTCCTTCCTTTGAGATTTGCCTTTGTGGAATATTTTATCACTGGCCTTTGATGGGAATCATTTCTGTTTCCTGCCTTCGTCTTTTATTTATAGGATTTACACGTTTTGAAATTGAGTCGTTTATACGAAATGATTAAAATGACTCTACCAATTTATCTGTTATTAATTTCAAGGGTTTAATTTTACGGGCTCATAGTTCACCCGTTTCTTTTCTTTATTATTTGTTTTTTACGATCAACAAACTTCCAGATGACCTTTTTTTTCCGGATGCGTCTTTTCTAACGATCTTCCAAAATGTCCATGTCGCAAAACCCGTCCTTCTGCCAAATCAAGATCTTCTTTTTTTCTGTATTTCTGCTTGTACATTTACTTTTCACATGATTCGTTTTAAAAAACAAAAATAAAAAAACAAAATGATTATATTATTTATAGGCTGTATTATACTATTTCTACGCAACATATTAACTCACGCTGTGTGTTGTGAAGATGGAAGCGGACCGCTGACCGTCCACTACAGCTTCTATTAGAGAAGATCAAATGAAAAGCGTCTGTTGTCTATTTCTGTGAGTTAATGAGCGGCTCTTGAGCAGGTTCTTGACATCTGAAATCTCCTCGAACCGAAACTCCATTGTAGTTCAGCTCGCGTGCATAGAAATATCAACGAAATCGACGGTCACACCGTTAACGACGTAACCAACAAAGAAAATCCAGACAGCTAAATATTATAGTTGTCATTATTCCTTAAAAAGAAAAACGTCAACTGTATCTAACATTTTACACAATCGTGGTATTATAGTGTAAATGTACCAGGTTCAGGTTTAGTTTGAAAGGTCAGCACAGCGCTGCGGTTAAACAGGTCACTGCTGACAATTTGTTAATAATAATCATTAAAATGAGATAACCATGCCGGGACGTTTACCTACATATTGAAATAAAAGGTTATTATTACGAGACGCAAAAAGGGGGAAGTGAGATTTTTTTGCTGTTGTTCATACAAAAGTCCAGCCACAGTTTACAAAAACATAACTCTTTTATTAAAGCATAATTGTGTCCGTCTCTTGTCACTCACATTTGATTGTCTTTGACTGAAACATATTATTTTATTAATCCCGTGCTCGTCTGAGGCTGTGAGGAGGAGATCAGCCGCTTTATTTACACAATGAATTCTCCCACATTTCGAAAGACGTCGAGTTCAGATGCAGGTAGCTAATAATAAAAATAACAATAGAAACTTTATTTACATGAGTTCACAGAGTCTGTTTAGGTGCAAGCGTGTCCGTGGCGTCCATCAAACATGAGTCCGCTCGCAACAAGAGGCTCGAGATCAGAGTTTGCGTATGCGCTCGTTAGTTCACTAGTTAGTAGTCCTGCTGTGGGGTGTGTGTCAAACTGTGGCGTCGCAGGTCACAGTTGCGCCGAAACACCTTCCCGCAGCGGCCGCAGGAGAAAGGCTTGAGGTCTGTATGGGTGAGAAGGTGAGTTTTCAGGTTACTTCTTTGATTAAAGGTTCTTCCGCATGTGGGGCATTTGTGAGGAGATTCCTGTTCAGATTTGAAGCAAGCAAAGGATTATTCCCTTCAGTTTTCCATCAGAAAAGATATGCTTCAATGTCAACATTTGAGGCCCAGATGAGCGAAAAAGCCACGAGGATTTCTTACAGCGGTAACGTTATATTTACACAGGCCCAAGTCTGTAATCGACAGTATGCACGAATGCGCCTGCAGCCCCAAACATGACAATGTAATGAAGAGCTCAACGAACAAAAACCGTGCAGAGCGTCATTCGCATGCATAGAAGCTACAAATGAGGACAATTTACCTGCAAGTGCAACGTTTTATGAACCGCCAGAGTTCGCGACTGACAAAATCCCTTCCCGCACTCCTGACATTTGAACGGTTTCTCCTTGGAGTGAATATATCTGCAAAATAAGCGAGAATGAATCAAGCTGGATGTCCTCGGTCAGAACAACAGCTCACGCAGCAGCTTAGAACTCAAACACACACACACTCACACACACACACACACACACTCCGGTCACCTGTGGTCTCGCAGGTGGTCTTGCCTCCTGAAGGCCTTGTGGCAGATGTCGCAGGTGTACGGCCGCTCGTCCGTGTGCGTGCGCTCGTGGATCAGTAGATTGTAGGACTTGGTGAAGTGTCTCCCGCAAAACTTGCAAATAAATTCCTTTTTGCTTTTGGACGGCAGTCTCCCGCGCGCGGGCTTTCGGTCCGGGGACAGTTTGCCCAGCTCGGCGCTCAGTTTGGACAGCTCGCCCGCTTTAGGCGGATCCTCTTGCGTGGCCGCCACCGCGAGGTTAGCGAAGTCGAACCTGGGTCTGTCCTTGTGCAGCGCGGGAACGACGCGCGTCACCGATCCGTGTTTCGGGTGGAAAAGATGCGCGGCGAACGGCAGAGCCGCCGAGAACGGAAAGCGCGGGTCCACGAGGCCCTGAACGGGCGGGTAGCCCAGAGTCCAGTGATTCATCTGCATGGTTTGGACCGAGCTCAGCCCGTACAGATGATCCACGGCCGCGGGGAACGTGTTGAGCGTCTGCAGGAACGAGTAGTTGAGCTGCAGGGCCGGGTGCAGCGGGATCGGGGCCGGTAAAGCTTTGCTGCCCATCTCGGAACCGAACTCGAGCAGGATCCTGAGAAAACACAAGCACACCAAGCCGTCATCAAACACCGCCTCGTCGTTTCTTTCCTCAAATTATGACACCTGGAAAAGCATATGCGGTCTTTATTACTATTCTGTTTTTCTAATTTGGAAAGCATCTCTTCATGCAGTCATAATTTTATTATCCCCGTATATATATATATATATTTTTTTTTATATATTTTTATATATATTATTATTTTTTCAGTTTTATTTTTTCGGTTTCGGGGGATCGGTTTTCTAAATCTAGACGAAACATCCGGCAGAAATCACAGAAAACCACGAAACGAGCCGAAATGAAACCTAAAGCAACAATTGTTTGATTGGGAAATGATCTCGTTTCAAACGCCTCGGATCGTTCGTGAAAGTGTGACTCTAACAGGCCTAATATTAAACTTGACTTAAATCTCTGAAGGACAACGAGATATCGAGATAAAGTTTAGAGTGTCTGAGATCTTAAGATATCACGCCGCCCTCACTCGTCACCCAAATATTTAAACATTATTATGAAGAAAATATCAAATAAATCACCGATCATGAACTGTTTTGAGAAAATTTCGCTGACCTCTATAAGACAGAATGTGTTTCTATTAATATCCGTTTCTTGCACATTGATCCAGATGTGATTAGAGTTGACAATCACGGCAATCGAACTTTACAATGGGGGGGAAAAAAATACATATATATATATATATATATATTTTTTTTAATTCTCGTTCTTGGAATATAACAGCATCATAAAATCGCATAACCTGAGGATCAATATTTCATTTACATTTACAGCACGTCCCGTGTCGAGTGCGCATTTTCATTCGGTCCAGAGCCCAATGTCTGCATGAGAGTTGTTAATAAAGTTGAATAAAGTTGTTCTCTCACCCACAATGCCAAAGGTCGCAGTTCGACTGTAAATCCACACAGAGCGAGGAAGTTCAGCTCAAATTCATAACTACAGGTTAAACATGGTGAACAGTGTCAACTTCAGAAGTGTCGTGTAAGAGAGTCCGGATCTGCTCGGGACCTGCTCTGGATCTCCGGATCTCGCAGTTCTTGTTCTTGTTCGGGCGGCGGAGCTTCACGGCTCGACCCGCCCCTCCGCCGCCATCACACACACACACGCACACACACCACACACTTTTAACTGTGTTTATTTGTGCTTGATGGCAACACGCATCGGACGCTCACACACGCGCACACACACACACTTGCAGTCAAGTTTGTTCTGCGATTACATGAGGAAACGCTTTAATTTCTCAATCACATCTTCAAAGTGATGATATCGTTCCAAACCTGTATAGTTCCTTTTTCTTCTGCTGAACAACAACAACAACAACAAAAAAGAAGATAATTTTGAGAAACCAGTGCTGTTTGGTTCCTAAGATTTCTCAAAATATCATTTGTATTCACAGAAGAGGGAGATTCAGCTTTGAATGACGTGACAGAGTAAATGGTGACAGAATAATCAACAGTGCTTTGATAAGAGCTGTTATTGAATCGTGTTTGTTCGGCTCAATTAGGCTAATTGTTTCAGATTTATTTAATGATCTGTCATGATGATCCAACAGATAAACCTCCCGTTAAACATTAATACTTGGAAAAACACCTTTAATTCAACTCCAGTCGCGTTCATCACTTCTGCTTCTAAAACAATGCCAGTTCATTATTTCAAACCAAACCAGTGGTCATTTATAAGCTTATGTTTCCGTCAAAAACATACTTTATATATTCAACATAAGCGCTAAGTTTAAATCGCTGTAATTACGCAACCTAATTAATTTCATAAATTAACGGAACATGTATTGCAAAAAAAATTGGTAGCCTATGTTTACAGACTACAAATATGGTCATAATCATCTGATCAGAATGTATTTAAAATGTACGTAGGATTATGAATGATGTGGTTTGCCGCGATGTTATTATTTCATTTGTGAAAAACAATAAATATAAATAAAGCAGCATTTTTTTCTTTACTTTGACAATGACTTTTTTTTCAGTAGGCCTAATTTGTTATAGATTAGCCTATAGTTTGATCTTAAAAATAAACGAATAAAACTACTACTGCCAATAATAATAATAATAATACATGGAAACAAATAATTGTTTTTCTGTGTTTAAATCGCGTTCATAATTCTATTTTATACTGATCTGATTTAAGCAGCTCATTCGGGTTTGTGGACGAGCAGATATGATTGTGATTATGATGCACAAAGTAAACATATCAGTGAGGATTCATTTGTATCTACTTTTCCCAATTATTTTGACTGAGACAACTCGACTTCAGTGGTGTTATGAGAGTTATTTATGTGCATTAGATGTTGGATGTGCAGAAACAGAGTGAGATTAATCTTGTTTCAATGAGTTAAGAGCGCCACCTATCGGTCGCTATCTGAAATAATCACGACCGTTCACTGGACAGACAGCACGATGAGAACTCATGCGCGATTGCTATGAAATGTGTGTTCATATATCATCCACTAGACAAAGGTTCTGGAGCAGGACATCTGTAGGAACTTTGTATCAGTCAACAGAAGGGGAAGAAAGATCTGATGTCGGTACGTTTAAAAACGCGTTTACAGATACAGATAAATACATTCATACGAATGCACAGACACACATGTATACAAATAAACCAATCTTTTTACATTTGACCTTACGAAAATTAACCATGGTTTTACCACAAAAACAACAAAAAAAACATGGGTATTATAGTTAAACCATGGTAACCACAAATTAACCACGGTCTTGCTACACTAACCATAGTTTAACCATGGTATTTTTAGTAAAACTATGGTTATGGTAATCAGTGCACCAAAAAGACATGGTTACTGCACTTTTACTATATTAAAACCATGGTTAATTTTCGTAAGAGAGGTTGTGTAGACAAGAAAAACACAAACCATGAAAACATCACAAACCTCCAGAGAATTCCAAACACCATTACACAGGGCACGCAGTACTTCTATTTGATTGGAATGTCTTATATGTAGATCTGTTTCTTCCATGCAATCATTTATCAGATGCTTTCATCCGGTTTGAAAAATCAAGAGCAGTATACGAGCATAGAAACAGTTTAATTTTAGCTGTAAAGTTAATGTTGAGTTGTGTCAGCTGTCCAATGATCAGTAATACCCACTAATCAGTCTGTTATGAGAGCACATATCTGTGTGTCTGGACACACTGTCTGTAATCTCTCTCTCTCTCTTACACACACACACACACACACACACACACA
>JAHKKF010532445.1:69482-88402 GCA_019740295.1 Labeo calbasu
ACACACACACACACACACACACACACTGTAATGGCTGCCCGAACAATCAGCCACTGAAGTTCCGCTTGCAGCTCGACAAACAGACCCAGCGGCCGCATCCAGCAGCTGCTATCACACACACACACTCACACACACTCACACTCACACTCACACTCACACACACACACACGACAGAACTGCTGGCTAGACGTTTTGCTTTAATGATATCCACCTCTGTGCTGGGATCTCCAGCAGGAAATGATGAAGTCTCACATCACGGAACGACAGCTCGATCAAAAGGCCCCGACACACGATTCCGATTCGTTCAACTGACTGGAACGGCATTAAGAAAGAAGACTAAAGAAAAGAGGTTTTGTAGGTAAGGTGATATTTACCTGGAACAGACTGAAAGATGGTGAGCAGCTTTTCCTGGAGCTTAAGTGAGACGGAGCAGCTACAGTGAGACAGGATGTCAGCCGTACCTGCTGTGGTTTCGCAGCCCCCTCGCATGCGCTCATCCTGCCCCCCGCCTTCAAAAACACCCCGAACGCGACATTTCAGGTACAGCCACGTCTCTATTCGCAGCACCTCGCCATTCAGCAGTCAGGAGAGTTTCCCAGAACACTTCGACAAACATCATCATCTGTAGTTTTAATGAAGGAGTTATTTACTTCCTGTATCAAAGACTCTGGCCGCATCATTCAAACGTACGGGAAAATCTACACGACAAACACACGACATGTGACGCTTTACATGCAGAGAGAAACAAAACCATGCCACACAGCGTCCTGAGATCAGGCGTGAATCATCCGGCGCTCGTCTGCTGTCGCTGTTTGAAGCGTTTCCCGTCACGCTGGTTTGCAGCAGAACATCTCTGTGATCTAGTGGAGTCGCATCTGAAGATCCCACACGATACTTCATTAACCTGACAGAGAGAGACGTCAGAGAGCGATCAGGACGAGCGGATGAGTCTCAGTCATTGTTTGCGTTGTCGTAGGTCCGTAGATGATGGACTTTACTGGCCTGTTCGATGGTCTTTATGTGGGTTGAATGAAGGCTGTGCTGCACCTGCATCTGACAGACCCACCATAGTGAGTGAACGGGTCTTCGGAGGATGAATCCCAAAAATCTCTCAGCATAAGCACTACATGAACACGCGTGTTAAACACACACACACACACACACACACAGAGCTGCTCTCTCCGGACACGTCTCATTCTCTGCTATCGGTCAATCAGAACGACCCGCCTCACAAACGTCGACGTACGCTTCTGCTGCTGCTGGAAACGCTTTGATATTCACAAGGGGCTCGTTCACGCGATCAAATCGGACGCATTCGAGTCGGTCGCAGTAACGCGCTTCTGAATATCATATTCACGGTGACAGGAAATGTTGTTTTATTAATGCGTACTTCGCTCTGAGAAGGCATTTGTGCTTTTAACAGGGGTTTAAGCCGTTTACGACACTGACGTGAGGGAGAAATGATGGCCGGCGTGGGACGCTGGCGGCCGTGCATGTGGGCAGCCTGTGGGTTCTGGGAGGTCCAAATGAGCTGTTATATACCAGCACCGGCGCAGCGCCGTAAAAAAACAGGAGAGGGAGAGTCACCGGCGGGCCGCTGGTCAGATGGAGGTGGACCTGCTCAAACCCGCAGAACCTGCACAATAAAACCCAAGCCTCGTGAGCGTCAGCTAATCAGCCGCGGCGGCGCATTAACGACAGCGGGCGATGCCGCCGTCCCTCCCGCCCACGTCATCTGTATTCGCCCCGAAACCAGGCAACAAAGCCTTCTGGCAGCCGCGGCACGCACCGACGCGCCGCACATCCCGCGGCGGACCTGCGAGTACGAGGGCTGATTTATGGGCCTGCGGGCTTTAGGATGTACCAGGGTTTTATTAAACACCTTCTGGAGGCCCGGGCCTGACAGCGGCTGGATCCGTCCAGTTTAAGAGTTTTTCAGGAGGTCAGTCAGAACTTCCTTTGACATGTGGCCAAGCAATTAAAGGAGGCTGAAGCTGGAACGCGATACAGACGTGCGGCGGCGGCTCTCAGCTGTTTCGGCAGGGGCTCTCAAAGAAGCGATATTTTCTGGCAATATGTTCTCCATTTGATGGTGCAAGCGAGAGCAGCTTATAAACGCTGCCGGGATGGATTTCACATGTGCGGCAGAGGAGGGCCTCGGTGGGAGGGATTCTCCGAGAGTGACCTCGATCGGGCGAGATGTGCCGCGCTTTTCCGTGCGGATCTCGCCGCTCGCTTACAGCTGGCTGTAAAAGCTCCACATCCACAATTACTCCGACCGCTAGATTTATAAATCCCTCCTAATGTCGCCGTGGATGCATTACGGCTCTAAACGGTGAAATTGATTGCTTGCCCCCTCTGTAACGGCACACTTGATGATTATAAATGGAATCGTAAATAAGGCCGCTGGACTTTTACAGATTTTGGCACAGTCGACGCAGTAGTTCTGCCTGACCTGCGCAGGTCAACGTCTAACAGATTGCTGCCGTGGAGCGCGTCTGCGACCGGAGAGCCGTGTTAAAACGTCGTCGTTATCTCCGGCGTTTCCTCCGCAGGACAGCTGGCGCTGGCGAGGATCTTCGGAGGATTTCGGAACAATGTAGTCACGACTGGACTCGAAAGAGATGCTTCTGATCCGCACGGCTCATTTGGAAGAAAGGAAACGGACAGAGATGAGAACTTGATACTCGTGAATTTACGACTTAGATTGGCAAATACTGGCTGGAGACTCATTTGATCTCTTGAACTCGCTCATCCCAGGACGTATTTTAAAGTTACAGTACGACTATTTATTAACTTTAGTCAACTCCTGAATAAAGTGATTTAATGAATCAGTGTTTCGAAGAAATCATTTGAATGAATGCCCATCCACTATCAATTGTCCTGGAAGAGATGAAAGGCAATCTTAACTGACAGCATCAAATTACGTTCCAAAGGTGACTGATTCTGTTTTGATAGCACCACAGATATTTCATGCTTCTGTTGTTACCTGAATGTTTTTAATGTACAAATAAAGATACTGTCTCACACAGGCAAATTCCAATGGCCTTCTTTCTGTTCAGTTGTATGTTTATATCATGCTAGTTCTTGTTGTAGTGAATTTATGGTTTCAATAAAAACAAGTCTTATCTTTGTGACCGCGTTACAGTAATAGAAATGTTGGGGATAAATGTGTTTGATCCACATGAAAATACGGTCGCGACGTAAAAAAAAGCCGCATCACGGTGACTCAGCGGATCCGTTACCGTCGGAGGTTCTGGTCGTCACTCGACTCTGAACTTCAGAGTGACTTTGGCCTGCACATGTGCGTGAACGATCAATAAACGCACTGTAGAAATACAAGAGCTACCGACACTTCTTAGGTCAAGTCATATAACCCGCATGTTCTCATATAGAATGAGGACAGGAAGAGGCACAAGAATGAATGTTAGAAGACAAAGTATTATAAGATAACACGTGTGTGTGTGTGTGTGTGTGTGTGTGTCCACTTGAACATCACCGGCTGCTCAGATTGATGGCTGACGACAGATGTGAGATATCGCTAATGGAGTTGAACCATAAAAGTGAAGGATGTCGTTTACAGGTCTGCGCTGTGAGGACGGCCGTTTCCCCGCTGCGCTTCCGCAGTCCTTCCCTCCATCAGATCACATAAGGTAAACAGTTCTCGAGTGTGTTTTTGATAAACGCAATTTGCTGCTACGCTCTTTTCCAGTCTGAATGGTGTGTTCTGCCTCTTGTAAGTTAATTTGCCAAATCAACTGAAAGAATCGGGAGGTCTAATGAAAAGCAGCGCGCTGGCAGAGGAACGGCATGCCAGCGGTCAGCTCCAGAACACGCCGCTTTAATGTGGTGATCGCACGCTTCAACTTTAAATGTTCGTTTCCATAAAAAAGCCCCACAAGCCTTTCCGCTGTGTTTTTAGGTCTTACTACTATTTCCTCCCTGAGGTTGGTTATCAGACTGCCATTCTGCACACGCACACACGCACAGATTCTGAGCCGTCTCTGGGAAATCCATCCGTCTGACCCGCCGTCCTGAGGAAACACCATCATCACAGTCAAACACACACCGATCCGATCCGCTGACACGTTTGTGCTTTAGTTGACGCGGGCCACGTCTTGCGTTCCTCAGATCGATTTGGCCTCGACTCAAAGGCTTCACTGCGCTAGCGAGATGTTTCCTGCTCCGCTGCGCTCGTTTTTTAATACACGTATTACATGACTCTGCTCTCTCAACGGTTCAGAAAAAAGGAAAAAGCAGAATGAATGTAAACAACATGAGCTTCCTGAGCACAGCGCGTTTTTCCTCATCAGCAGCCGGCCAAGCGCTGATTCGGTAATGAGACTTCAATTGACGTTCGTCGTTAAGCAGTTAAAATAACGATCTCGCAGCGCTGCCGTTTAAGCCTCGAGAAACACACGAGCTGCTCGACCGCTTCACTGTACGCACATACAGAACCAGTGAGGGACGTATTATATTTCAGAGTTTTCGTGACTTCATTATTATAAAATGTGGAAAATAGTCAATCAGACACACAACCTGTCAAACACTCACAAACGCTGAGCCCCAGTATTCAGCATTGAAAGACGCTTCATTTTCAGTAATAGTATTGAAAATTTAACTGCACTGACACCATCGGATGAGAACAAAACGTGATCTGAATAACGACATTACTGTCTGTTTTTACAGCAGAATTTGAATTTGTCTCACATTTGATGAAGTTTGCATGACTGAGTCTGTTAATTTCCTTCTTTATTTCTGTGAAATCAGTCTGTACTGTATAAAGCGCTACAGCAATAAAGATGACTTGAGGGATGAACACTGTATTCTGTCATTCACTTCTATGGATGTCCCGTCTGACCTGTTGAGGGACTTGTTCTTCCCAAACAAGGTTCCAATTAACTGCTAATAATGGCCAATCCACCAGAACAGGAAATGCAAAACATGCCACAGCTGATGGTCGGCTTTCCCGCTTTGATTAATCACTCAGAGTCTGAAGAACGCTTGCTAAAACAATTAGCAGGAGAAAGACGCATAACATGCTAGCAAAACCTGGAGCGAGTCCTGTTTAGATTTCAGCCCTGTATATTTTTCTGGCAGAGTTGAAATGTTTTTGCGCACTAGCGCTGGGGGAAAGAATGCCTGCATTTGTTGATTCATTGTTAAGGCCTTAAATCAAAAGCACGGCGAAGACCGTCAGCTCTGCACTTACATGCATTTTAATGGAACATACTGACCCTTCAGACGTCCAGTGACATTCCTTAACTAAACGTGTACAGCACGCACCGGAGCAGAACACAAGACACACCAGAATCTTTAGAAAAAACCCGTATAAACTATTAAACAACATAAGCACAATATAGTCAAGAATGACATAACGGTAATCATTCATTTATATAGATATACTTTAAAATGTCTGTCATAGAAATACGTATTAAATGCCAAAATACTGATGGACATCAAAGCTCCTAATTCGTTATTAACCAGTTATCGTCCTAACTATGAGTTGTCCCGTTAAGCAGTGCGTGTTCGGCCTTTAACCCTTCACTGATCCTCACGTCTGCCGCTCTGTCGGCATGAACACAGACCTGTCTCGCATCTGCGTCTGTCTGAAACGCACCCAGAAACGCTCTCACGAGTCTAATCCTGTGGAATTACGCCGTTCTCGATGGACGCGTTCTCAGCGAAATCATGCGCTTTGCAAGTACTTTCACTTTAGAAGTTTGCCGTTTGCAGCCCGTCAATAAACGGCCGTCTCTCGCTAATACCGAACCGTAACCGACAAGGAGTGTCTGTAATCCTGATCATGCCGTGTGTTTCAGATCACATGAGCTCATGCAGCAATAAGAGACGTGACATTTGAGGTCAGCGTGTCCCTGACCATCTCTCACACACACACACACACACTGCTGGACCCCTGTACAAGTGTGTGCAATCAGGTCATCTGGACCTGCTGAGACGTCACAATATACTGTGAGTCGAGCTGAAACTCGATCCATGAGAGCAGCGGACGTGTTCTCGTCTCTCTGAAGGCCAGTAGACCGTTCTCTCTCTCTGTAGTAACCGCTGTTGTTCTGCGCCGCTCATGTTCACACAGACTGAGCGCTGCTGTAACTGCAGCGAGACGCTTTTAATGGCTTTTCTTGTTGCTTTTGGACAAGCATGTCTTGATTTCTGCCATACAGCAGCCAATCAAAATCACATCTGGACGAGGCGTTTGTGCTGCATTCAGAGGAGTCAGTCCATCTCGAGTGGTCCAAAAGACTTTGCTTGACCTGATTTTAATGAGCATTTTTGAAGTGATTATCTATAGGTTTTGGTATTGCAAAACAGTACTTGTTTTTATTTGTATTGAAACCAGACCAGCCATCCTTAGGAAAATATCGAGATCAGTTTTTGTTCCGTGGAGCTCAAACCATCCTGAGCTGAGATACTGAGGTTTCCACGAACACCTGAGTAATCAAAATCAGACGTGTCCCGTTAACCGCTGTCATTAAACCACGTAAAATAAAAATACAAAAACTGGTGGTTTTGCAATACCAATACAGAGAGGTAATCACTCAAAACAAACAACAAAAAACACAAATAATCGAGCAGTCAACTTTTGCTATTTTTGGAGTACTGGCGATAGACTGACCCAAAGGACCTAATGGAGAACTTTGATAACTTGTTTTGAATAGTCAAAGCAACGCTAATCAAATGTCTGACTATGACTCATACACATATGTGTTTTCTGGACACATATGGAGAAACAGATGCTTTGATATGAGCATCTGTGAGCAACTGTGAGCGTCTGTGCCTGAAGGTGAACGTGACTGTCTACGAGCGCCTGTAACGTTAGGCGAGCGTCCGTGAGCGACTCCGGCCGACTGTGACGTGTGACGAGTGTCTGTAAGCTTGAGCTTGGCTTCGAGCACACGTCAGAGCATAACTTCTTTAACCAGCAGATACACACATACACAGGATCATAACAGCACACTGACTGCGATATGAAACTTCAAACCTGCAGAAAATCTGAACGGAGCGACAATCACCGTTCCGCACACATTCTCGCGTCTATAAAGACCAGCAGCGCCTGTTTGCTCTTTAATTCAATAACATTTGCATTTGATTTTTAACAAGCTGCATATAAAAGAGTGTGAACATAGGCACAGATACACACAGCCATAAACACACCTCGCTTTATGACAGTAAAACAGTAGTTTATGACACAGCACTTGCGTAAGAGCCGCAGCGTTACGGCACATTTACTCCCCAACACACAAGACGCACTCAACCAGCTAACCTTAACCCAACATCACACACTCATCATTCATCGATATAACCACATCAATATAATCACCACGCTGAACTAAACAATGTCTCACAACATTTTCAGCGTAATAAACCAAACGGTTGAGTCATCATGTTTTTATCAGACGTTCGAGATAAATCATATCAGAGAAGCATATCTACAGTATATTTCCACTGTGAGCGACCGATATCAACCAGGTCAATAACCAGATTTACATTCGTTCTTACATGAATACTGCCTGTTACCTGCTGACACATCAACACAAACACAGTTTACACGTGCACTTGTGTGCTGATGACCAGCGACCGTCACGCAGCGAGAACGGAGTCGTTCTGCACAGCGAGTTCTGAGCCGTCGCCTGTCCCGCACCCGTCTGGACCTTCACGTGAGACGCGCGCTCGCTGGCTAACGGACCCCCGTTCTCCTGAGCGACCCGCCCGAGAGATTTACGGCCGCCCTTCACCCCTGCCGCTCGACCAGCACAATCTCCCTCACGGCTTTTTCTCTCTCGCTATATGGTTTTATCACCTTTTGTCACTAACTGCTGATCCGTGATAGCGTTCAAAGGTGTGTCTTTCCCAAAGATAACAGTTTACAGTAGTTAATTGGTGATTAAATGGAAAGATGGCCCCGTAAAATCCTGCTACCAGTGAACAGTATTAAAGTTTTTAAATGTTGAAGATCGGGAGACACATCCAGCAGGGCAGTACCGAACCGCTCGGTTCTACAGGAACCGCAGCAGAACGGAGTTTTCGCCAGCGTACCGACGTGAAGGATTTATTGCCTATCTCTTTGGAACGCAGGTTATGAAAAGACAACAACAAGAACGTTATTGTCAACCGATCTGAGGCAACCGTTACTGTCGATCCGAGGCATGCGTGACTTCGCATAAATGTAATCAGATAAGCGGAATGACAGGAGGATCACTAAAGTGAAACGTCCTGTCGTTCACTCCTCCTCCAGCGCTGAATGTTTCCATTGAGTCTCAGAATGTGTGAACGTCAGAAAAGAAGATGGTCTCTCGCTGCTCCTCTCAGTTGAATATTTATGGCCGATGGGAGATAAGATAGAGCGGGCCGGGACCTCGCTGTGCCAGCTGCTGCGGACCTTTGCTCGTAATAAAGCTGGCAAAAGATTCCCAGCAGGGAGGGGTTGCCTTTTATTTCCAGCTCATCCTGGGACGGAGGGCCACGCGGCAAAGGGAAGACGCGGCGAGAGGACAGACGAGAGCGGTGACGAACAGGCAGAATCGACTCGTGGATCAATGCGATCCGTCAAACGCTGCACGCTCATGCCGTCTGTTTTCAATAAACTAGCGCAGGACAGCTTTCCACGGACAGCTACTTGGTTACACAATACTTCTGAGAAAGAAATTCATAAATTCATAAGTGTGCAGACTGGTGAGAAGTACCACCGTCAGCTCTTAATGCGAACGCATGGCTTTACTTCCGGTCCTCAAGAGAAATAAAAGTCATCGCACTGAGTAAAAGGGCACGTGACTTCAGCAGAAGTCTCCGTTTCATCTCACTGCTGTCCAGCAGATCGAACTGAGACCTTCAAGAGATCTCATGTGTGATTTGTCTCTCACTGCAGGAGAACAAACAAGCACTCTGTCGCCCTCTACGTGCTGGAAACGTCGCTACACGTGCGACATCGTGACAACATTAACCTGGAGAATAAAACACGTCTTATCGTTGGCGTGCCGATCCTCCCGCTGCGCTGATGACACTGATAAGATAACGGGACATCGCGTATCGCCGGCTCCATCGGCGCTGGGACCCGCGGCCCCTAGGACGCCACTGGCGTCACAATGGCTAACCGGGGACGCAAATAAGCGATACGGCCCCTCGCGCTCATCCTCAACTGAGGGCTCTCTGCCGGTCGGGACGCTCCGCCCGTCTGTCTGCCTCTGCCGGTCATAAAGACGCTGCTGTGACAGAAGGTGTGTGCGATTAGCGCGGGCAGATTCATGTTGCTATAGGAGTTTGGAGAATGAGCTCAGAGCGTGAGCGTGTGTTAGGAAGGCATTACGAGCGCTAATGTCTCTGCGGACGTCTAATGAGGATCACTATCGTGTCACCTTGACTCGTCTGTGTTTGTGTTTAGGACAAAGGCTGCCTTGGTAAAAGGTTGCATTATAAAGGCATTGGGTGTGTGTCGTCAGGGTCAGAGAGATGGCCGCCTCTTCGCAAACGCTCGATTATCTGAGCTGATAGCGACGGCCGCAGCTCAAAGGTTTGGGCAGAGCAACTCACTCGTTCCCACAACGCGGCAAACGCATCCTCTCTCAGATCAACTGGAAACGCTACACAAATGTTCATTCTGTTCTCTGTTTCACCACAGTTACTTGTAAATGGGACGATTTTATGTTGAACTAACAAAACTGTTACCGACAGCCTTAGAAATCTGGTGTGACTAGCTAACGTGACATAATTCAGACATACCTTTATATAACAAACATTCTCCAAATTCGTATAATTATTGGATCACACAGAGAGCGAGAAAGAGAGAAAGTGTAGGCATGCCACAGATCACATTTACAATTACAAGTAATTGAGTTTTTTTGTCTCCTCACAATTCAGTCAGAATCCAAAATGTTTCTATTTTGTCAAATATGAATTGTGACTGAAACCTCTTATACAATCATCTGCCCTGCAACAGACCGTTTGGCTCAACTAACATAACGGATCAGGAAACCGAATGGCGCTATTGTAACGTAATATGTGAAGACGAACGGCTCTATTCACCCCGGCAGGGGCCTGACGGGACAGGCACACGTGCGACAGAGTTTATGTTTGGGTGAGACGATGGTTAATGAGCACTAACGAATTAAAACCAGCCAGTGTCTGCAGTGCTATTTCAGGCCCTCAGAGAGAATGCTGCAGTGCGCAGCGGGGATTCAGACGTCTGACGGTCACAGACACACGCAACACGTGTCCGACATCACGCTCTCATCCCAGCACATCCCTTCATCGTCGTCATCATCTAGAGCTCAATAAATTACAACACACACACAGAGAAAACAACCTCCTGTTTGCTACCAAATATGAGCGCACAGACACACACGCATCATCTCCTGCACCGATGGTGTTTGTGTAGCTGCTGCGTTCATTCCACTCATGCTCTGTGATTAACTAGTCTGATCCCCAAATCACAACCCGACACACGCGCGCCTTACAGTGTCGCACGTTGTGCACCCTTTAACTCGTACATTTACTATATAACATAGACTCGAGTAAAAGTTAGACATTCATGAGAAAAATACTGCTTTAGAAGGGTTATTTGTAACAGTAACTTCTTAAAAGTATCAAAACTAACAAGTCAAATTTATGTTTGGATATGTAAGAATGACTCCGATAATGATTCAGTGAGTGATTTTCTTACTACAGCATCTCTTGGCAAACAAAGGAAATAAAAGCAAATCTAGAGCTGTACCAGTGACCACGATGGGCTCTTTTGCTTTGAGCCTGTGTGCAAACACCCAAAAACTTCAGAAACACCACAATAGTGCACTAAAAACTGCCGAAAACACCTTCACAGCTGCATTTAAACTAGGGCTGTCAGTCGATTAAAATTTTTAATCTACCGATTAATTAATCTAATTAATTCCAAAATAAATTTGACTGTGAAAATACCCACAAAAGATTATTTAAATCTATTTTTGTGTTAAACGCGAAAGTATGAAGTAGACGTTACAAGCTTTAGAAAGAAATATTTAATTTGATTCAACATAAAATTAGTATTTTTAAATCAGTATTATGAAAGTCACGGTAACCAAAACGGCTTTCTTACCAACAGTCTTCAAAATAGTTTCTTTTATGTTCCAAAAAAGAAAGGTTTGAAACGACATGAGAACTACCCCTTTAATGATGTTTTTATTCACTTGATTCGTGAAATATATGTTCTCTGCAAAACTGAGCAAAAACACTTAATATAGTGTTTAAAATATAACACAACATCAACTTCTTATTTACTGAACTGTTGTATAAAATCACATTTAAGCTCGTGATGGATCGGGACAAAATCAGCACTGGTGTCCTATTGCTCCTGCTGCCCGTGTGACATGTGAAATATATAAATATGAGACAAAACACATGCAGGGGCATTTTTTGCACCAATATCTTGAATTTTAGGCCACAACTCCATTTATAGAGTTGTTGCACTGCATCATATTTGTCAACAGTCAACTGTATGAAATATAAGATCGGACAGGTCTGGGGCTGTAACTGCGTTAAAATATTTTAATCGCATTATTTTTTCATAACTAATTCATTAAGTTAACGTGTTAAACTGACAGCCCTAATTAAAACACATGAAAAACAGTGGAGAGCGAGGATCTCAGTCAGATGAACACTGCGGTTCAAACACTTTCTTCTGTGGAACATAAAATTAAATATTTTGAAAAATATCTTAAGTGTTTTTTTTTTCTCTTGGTTCTCAACATTCTTCAAAATATCTTCTTTTGTGTTCCACTGGAGAAATGATGACAGAATGATGACGTTTAGGTCACCTAACCCTTTGAATGACTGAACTGGGCAATCACGACATCCCTCAGATCAGGCTCATTTGGACTCAAATCATTGACTAGTTCAGGGAACAGTTTATTTGTTCAGTGGCTCAAATCAATGAAATGTTTCTCTTGGCTCTCACAGCTTCTGGTCTAATGCTACTGATAAAACTCACTGTCGCATTGACACACCTGGTACATCCAAATCTGTTCTACCAGCTGAATGATGTACGTCCAGCAGCAGCTCAACAACACACATGATCAGAGGACTCATGTCTGGAGCTCAAACAAACACACACACACACACACACACACACCTTTAACACTTTTAGCACATCACTCTCAGCACTATATCTGACTTAAACACTACTAACAAGATTTGATTCATCTGTTCTAGCTACTTACATTTTCACATTTTTGAGGGCTGAAATAATGAGAATGCGCTGTGACGGCGGATGTGGATTTTGAAATTGCGTGTGATTAATATGTCAGCGTTTAGACGGCTGACGCGTCATTCACACACCCACCACTGTCACCTCCAGTTGATCAAAACTCGATCGGTGTGTATGTGTGCACTGCGGCGCTGGGCAGACGTGACGGCTTCATATGAGAAGTTCAGATGAGTGCCTGATGTGGTCATCTATTTTTCAGCAGTAATTGAGTTTGCGGGTCTCACACACACACACACACACACACCTGCTTTCCATCGACCAGCTGTGGCTGTTCTCCCAGCAGGGCCTCCAGACGGAGCTGCATCAGGGGACCCGTCAGCTCCAGTGTGTGTGTCGTCATCTAGGGATGAAACGTGAGTGTGTTGAGGGTCAGAGTTTGTGACAGTGGGATGTCATGTCCATGTTTTTGGCTGGTGGAGGGACACTGTAAGCGGCTGCTTATATACTCTGATTAATTAAAGATCAGACTGGCTCCTCCTCGAACTTACGTTTATCGTCTTCACTGATTCACATTTTAAATTTACAGTCATTCTTTTTATTATCTGAAAACATATTTACTCTTATTTCGACATATCTGGTTGAGAGTCACTAAAATACTTGCAGGATGTGGCTGGAATTTATACATTTTCATCCACACTATCAAATATGGGGTCATTTGACTGTGACAAACTGAAGGAGCTGAGTTCTGCCCAGCCTCTGTTTCAATCAGAAACACATCAATACAGAGAAATCATCGCTCATCTACTTCATGGAAACGCTTATTTTTGGCATTCAAGAAAAACAGTCACTGCTAATGCTAGTGATTAGGATTAATGGGACTATGTCCATTCATTTATATAGTTAAGCTCCAGTCAACTTCTTCTCCACATGAGCCACAGCTGACATTTCGCTCTCATCTGTTCCAGTTAAACTGTGATAAATACCACTCCAGATAGAGTTTAAATGGTTAAATTGTGACCTCTTTATTCTGTAGACACAGTTCTCACCCGTTTTCCTCTGTGCGCTGCTGAAGACGTTGCGGCCTGCGCTGCATCTTCTCACCAGCAGAGGGAGACACGGTCCGGCTGAACATTAACGAAGCTGTTTTTACTCTGAGGGGAGAAAACGACATGAGATGAGATGACGAGAGACTGCAGTGTTCACATGTACAGTCTCATCAGAGTGATGTGGGATAGAGAGAGATACCCATCATGCACTGCACTGTTTGGACATCAATGAGAGGAAAGTAGTTCATGGTGATTCCTGTTGACGGCTCGGGTTCCTCTCACAGAAAATCACATCTGCTCAACAAGAGACTCGTCGCCGGCATGGCGTGAAGACTCTACAGTCGACCATCATTATAAAAGCGTAATACAGAACAAAACGAAACAAAACTGCTTTGGCAAACAGTCACTAAATTAACGTACAAATATTACATGATATGAGCTATCTTGTGTTTGTGCTGCAGTTTAATCCAGTTTTTACAGTTGCGACAGAAACATGCTGAGCAGAGGAAGCAGAAAGCGCGTTTCCAAGGGAACGGAGCTCATCGTCATGACGGCTCTCCCACGAGATACTGCGGGCGGAAGCAGCGACACACGACAACCAGAACACGCATGACACGCACACGCCTGTGCTGCTGCTGCTGCTGCACGCCCGACAGAGACCCAACGCTGACCTCAGCATACAGCCATAGAACAGAACACAACCCATCGCTTTGTCAGCAGGGTCAGTGGGAAATCAACTGTGTGACTTTTATTAGGGTCACCCTTTCCCCCCCACTGGCGACGCCCCCTGATTATTGAAAATAAAGCTCATTTTCAAAACCATTATGTTCCACTAAAATCAGTCAATTTTTTTACTGAAACGTATTATTACCATAATGCAAAAAAAAAAAGAAAGAAAAAAAAAACATTCTCCTTACTGTAATGCATCCAGACAATGTTTCTTGTAATTGCCATGATTTAAACGATGGTTTTCGTTCGATTCTTCTTACTGCAACACAGTATTTTTACAATGATTTGTTTAATAAATATAAGGCAGTACATCCAACACTGGCATTTACTTTATTCCACATTACAGTTATGAGAGTTTGGGCTAAATGTTTCATGAAAATAGTGTCACAATGCAAAAAAATCTCTGGTCTCAAAAACAACATTCATTTTTCAATTTTTTTTAAGTTCACAAAAAAATTACGAGCTGGAAATATGACACAAATCCACACAGGTAACAAACACGCTTGTGTTCGTTATTACCCGATTCAGATGTCGTGTATCGCTTTCTAGCACAGAACGTGAGCTCTAGCACAAGCGCAAATGAGTCTGATTCTGCGCTCACATCCACATTTAAAGATTACACAAGAAAACACCTCACCAAAACACACATGACTTTTACACGTGAGCCGTATGCTGTTTGATTCTAATGCAGCACGATGTCTGACCTCTGACCCCGTCTGTCAGGAATCACATTCAGCATGTACAATTCAAATTAAACAACGACAATATTACCAAAAGAAGAATGATAGCTGTAGAACAGAGGATATGGTTTACCTTACGGTCTCATTCAAAAGCAACAAAACTTCACTGGAAATCATTTGTTTCATTTCAGATGGACTGTTGTTACGTCTTTGACGGCGTGAAGATTGACCTGGATGACTGTGCTTCTCAAAATAGTACCAGTACTGCTAAATCTAGTCACTGCAATTGCTTTTCCTTATTGAATAGCAATGAAAACATTCAACTCTCTGCACACATATTTATATATATATATATAGTGGCAACCAGGGGAGATTCAGCGCTAAGCACAACAGTCAGAGAAAACCTCTGAACCCAGTGAGGCCAACAGCTTCCAGCAATATAGACCTGCTGTTCCCTCACACTAAGTGAAGCCGCTGTTCATGCTGGGCAATGGGAGAGGAAGCTGAGAGACAACCCATGTGAAGAAGCTGAGGGTCCCATTCCTGCCTGTATAAACACACAATACTGACGGTTCAGACGGTTTGAGTGTCTCACTATTAAGACCAGAATGAAGCGTGAGATCCACGAGGAAAACACGCCGCGCTAATTCCGGTCTAATGCAGAGACACGTTTAAACTGTGATCGCTGGGTGAACTGCGGCTCATGTTGGACAGGCTGGCCATCAGTGTTTTGACTTTATGAGCGTAATAATTCCTCAGATTCACAGACGGAGCCTCCTTTATTCCCCCGTCGAAGTCGCAGCTCCGCATGACGACCTCCAGCTGTTTCTGTCTCTTATAAAACAGAGAGAATTTGTTAAATATCAAAGTGATCGGAAGCACGACGACCAATATTCCGGCGAGTATGCAGGCCGAGGCGGTCAGTTTGCCCGCCGCGGAGCCGGGAACCACGTCCCCGTATCCCACGGTGGTCATGCTGACCGTCGCCCACCACCAGCTGGCCGGGATGGTGTTCAAGCCCTCGTTGTCCTCCTTCTCGACCGTGTAGGCCATGACGGAGAAGAAGGACACTCCGACGGCCAAATACAGCAGCAGCAGGCCGATCTCCTTATAGCTGTTTTTGAGCGTGGCGCCCAGGGAGCGCAGGCCCGTGGAGTGACGCGCCAGCTTCAGGATGCGGAAGATCCTCATCAGTCTCAGCACCTGAGCCACTCGGCCCAGGTTGGCCAGCGCCGGGCTGCTCTCCGCCACCAGGTTGATGACCAGGGTGAGATAAAAAGGCAGGATGGACACCAGGTCGATCAGGTTCAGCGGGTGTTCGAAGAAACGGAGAAGGTCCGGCGCCACGGCGAATCTGGCCAGCAGCTCGAACGTGAACCACCCGATTCCGAAGCGCTCCACGGCCTCGAAGCGAGGGTCCTCGCGGGGCCCGCCGTCGGCGTCCGGGAGCGTGAACTCGCTCATGCTGTTCATGCACATGGTGGCTATGGAGCCCAGCACCACCACGATGGAGAAGATACTGATGAGCCGGCTGGGGATCGAATAGCCGGGATTGTCCAACATCAACCAGATTCTCCGGCGGACGCTTCCCAGCGGCTGCTTGTCGAATTTACCTGCGTCGTTGTAGAACTCCAGGATCTCGTCGAAAGACGACGTCGTGCTGCTCTCCTCGCTCTTGTCGTCCCAGTCCGTCTCCTCGGGCTCCATCTTGCGGCAGTGGTAGGTGCCGCTGCAGCACGAGTCGATGAACAGCTCGTCGATGCCCCAGTACTCGATCTCCTGACTGAAGGAAAAGATGCAGAGCTCATCCATGACGTGCAGCCTTCCGGTGTTGTAGAAGTGTAGAACGTAAGGGAAGAGCGCCGGATTGCGGTCGAAGTAGAACTCGTTCTCGGAGTCGTCGTAGTCGTCGCACAGTTCCAGGATGGACTCTTTGGACCGACACCTCAGCAAGCGCGCGAGCCTGGTCTCGGGGAAGCGAGAGAGTCGCTTGGACAGCAGCCGCCGCCTGAATCCTCCCACGTTGATGCGTATGGCGCCCTCCTCCGGCGCGCAGGCGCTCTGCCCGGTCATGACTGATCGATCAGCGGACGAGGGACGCACAATCGCCGTGAGTTTGCTCCGTCTCTGGCGAGCTGCAGTCTGGAGACAAATACACGGTGCAGACAGAGCAGCATGAGAAAACCATCTGCAGACACTCTACGTCGCTCTCTCATCAGTCTGTCCGTTCACACACGCGACTGAGCGCCGCTTCATCGTCTCCCTCGAAACGGCAGACAAACCCTTCATCTGTCACACGAATGACGAACAGCTCGATGAATCCTCCCGGTGAAAGCGAGCCGCCCCGAACATGTTTCTAATTCGCATTCCGTTTCTACGGATACGATTCATGTGGGAGGCGAATTAGAGCGTCGTAAACTCACGGGCGATCACAACACGAGCACAGCTGCAGGCGCGCGCACGACAGTGACGACACTGACGAGTCCCGCACATGACGGTGGTGATATCGAAACACAAAAACACGTTTTTGTCAGTTCAGCATGTCAAAATGCTGATGACTTTCAGTCAACTCTGGAAGATTTCCTACAGTGTCTTGAAGAATCCACGAAGACGCGATGGGCGTGTGCGTCTACCGACAGACAACAAGTGCAGCGTCAGTGTCTCGACCAGAAGAAGCGCATCGATCGCACTGCAAATGTGTCACGATCATATCTAGGGTGAAGCATCTCAGGAGCTGTTTTTGGCCATTGTGGTTTTCGCTAGATAAAATAACGTCTGGAGAAAAGTATCTGATCAATAAATGTAAAAGTCTAGACCTCCAATTAAGATGATCAGAACATCAACACGTTGAAAAAAAAATCCCTCTTCATACACCAGCCTTTTCTCTAAATAATATACAGGAAAAATGAGCTTTATTTTCTTTATCTTTAAACAAATGTTTTTTAATCTTTAAGATGATAATGAGCCATTTAGATTTTTGTTGTGTTGGCCGTTTTATTTGTCAGTGTTTCAAAGGCCACTCGTATTACTGTAAACCTGACAATCACACATTTAAGCACACATTCTCAGTGTTAGCATGCAAGAATGTGCTGTAATGTAAGATAATAGATCTACTGTCCATCCAGCACAGACTGACCCCGCCTGCAACTCACACACACTCACAGAACACTATTGTCCTGCCCTGCACAAAGAGTCCTGTAAGCATGAACACACACACACACACACACAGAAAGTCCCAGCACTGCCTCTCGTTCCTGTACCGGAGAAGCCGTATGTATTTCTGCTCATAATCGTTTTGTTGAAAGTACTGCTGTAATTTTTCATAATAAGACTAAGTCTTTAATTCCAGTCTTATTAGTCTTTATATTTTGTGGACTGTTCAGTGGTTGCTTATTGTCAAGTACTTTTGGTGTTTGATATCAGGTTGTTGTTGTTTTTTTAAGATTTATGGAGTTTGACACAAAGAAGGTCAATGGTATCCAAAATGAATTAGAATGTATATGTGAATATGTATTATCTGCCATTAGTTCAGCAAATATAAAGAAACTAAAGTTCAGCTAGCAGAGGTGTTAAAATTCCTCTTAAGATTTGTCTATCTGCATGTTGTCACTTTAAAAGTGTAATATTTGTCAAGTTACGTGTTTACATACTTTTCAGGAATGTAAAGGTTTTAATGTCCTGTAAAGGATTTCACATCATTTTTCTTTTCATTTGACTCAGATCATGGATGTATGTCATGTCTGAGCACTGTCCGATCTGTATGAATGTACACAGACTGTAAAACAGACAAATAAAGCTCTGAACAGCAGCTGAACGTAAGAGAGATGAATATGACTACGGTTGTGTTGAATTTGTGTCTGTTCTTTTCATTTGCCAGTGGTGCAGTGTGTTTGTGAATGTGGTTATCCACTGTCTTTACATGCCTTGTGGGATCGACAGGTGAAGATCCAAGATGGAGGTACAAAAGTAACAATGCAGGAAACAACCTCTAATCTGAAACTAAACTCAAACTACGGCGACTACAACCTCTAATCTGAAACTAAACTCAAACTACATTGACGACAACCGCTAATCTGAAACTAAACTCAGACTACGGCGACTACAACCTCTAATCTGAAACTAAACTCAAACTACATTGACGACAACCTCTAATCTGAAACTAAACTCAAACTAAAGCAACTACAACCTCTAATCTGAAACTAAACTCAAACTACATTGACAACAACCTCTAATCTGAAACTAAACTCAAACTACAGCAACTACAACCTCTAA
>JAHKKF010532451.1:0-21125 GCA_019740295.1 Labeo calbasu
TACTATTTTCTCCTGTTGACTTGTACAGCACTTTGGTCGGCCAAGGCCGTTTTTAAATGTGCTTTAGAAATAAAATTGAATTGAAAATTAATTGAATTGAATATGAAAACGTCTTTTATGTGAAATATCTTATTCAGGTCAGTACTAAATAAAAAATAACATGCATTTTGTATGATCCCTCTTATTTTGATAAAATAGTTAACATTGTGCAGATTCTACAAGCTGTATGTAAACTTTTGACCTCAACTGTAAATAGCCTATTTATAGTGACTTATTTTTTCTATTAAGTAATGTCCAGTTTAAAATTGTTGCCATAAAATGGCTGAGGGAGAAGTTAGAAGTAAAAATACACTCTACACAGTCATTCAAATGACTCATAACACAAACCACTGCTTAGTTACCCAACAGGGAACACTGGCCAACAGCATTATTAGTGCAAACAGTTACTCTGATGAAGATGTTGAAAATGGCTAAGAAAACATCATTACACAAGGGAAGGAAACTGTAATCAGTTATTCATGAATCATGTTTTTGTCAGTCATCACACATTAAATTTGCCTCTGCAACACCCTCACACTTTCAGCAAGAGCAGGAGATCACGACCCTTAGAAGGGGTAATTACTGTCACGACAGCAATAACGAGAGAGAGAAAGAGTATGTATTCACATTATTTATAATGTACACTAATTTATTCATTTAAGTCCCTAACGCACGTACAATATGCAAATCAACCTTAACAATAAATCTACATAATAGACATGAAGCCTAATTTTGTTTAGTTAAAAATTCATTTTGTGTAGTTTGTTTTTTAACATGCACACTGTAAAAAGTGGTACCTGTTACCTAAAGGGATAGTTCACCCAAAAATGAAAATTTGCTGTTAATTTGCTCACCCTCAGCTTTTTACATAAACCATGAGCTTGTTTTTTTGATCCGAACTGCTTCCTTAGTTCAGTTACTGCTGGAGGAACTGAAGCACAGAATGAGTTGGCAAAAACCAGCATCATGGGATCTTATATGTCAATATTTTGGCTCATTTTCAGTCGTAGACTGTCAGAAAACACCCAAAGTGGGTTTTGATTGAGTAACCTGTAGATCTCTAGTTTGAATTCTACTGAAGAAAAAATGCAAATGTTCATTTTTGGGTAACGTTTTGTCCTTTAAAGAGCTTTTCTACATGATTTAATGCATAAACATTAGTTTTGTTGGTATAAATCTTTGTATTTAGGTTGATTCGTGGATGTTAAACAATATTTTTGACTTTTTGACCAGATGTTACCAATTTAGGTTGCCTTTTTCTGTTTAGTCACGTAATGACAACAGAATTCAACTTAATTTCAGCTTAATTTTGCTGACCTGCTGTTGTGTCATTGATCAGCCTCAAGCAGTTCAGCCCAGCAATCTGAGTTGCATCCATCAGGGATCTCCTTTCTACATCCGTAAAGAAGCTGGGGACCTGGAGAAAAGCCAAACATGTCAAAGAGATGACAGGCATGTCAAGAGCACTACTGGAAATATGCGAGGTTCAATGATTTAGCAAAACTCACAGATATCACACAGTCCACCACAGGCTTCTTCAAGGCATGCTCAGAAGTTTCTTTCAGCTTGGTGAGCAACATGGCAGTCATCTGCTCGATGGTAAACACCTTGTCTTCATTCAGATAACGTACCTGTAAAAATAAAATGTGTATGTAAGACGATCTCTAGGTTGTTTAACATTCTAGAAGTTTCACACTATTGCTTTTTGCAGTGTGTTTGCAGAGAGAATTATTTTAAATGCACACAACTACTCAATTTTTGTCCTTTTTTTAATGTCCAAAATAACCCAGATTTTTTGGATGGTGGCCTACAATAGAAAAACAGTTTTTTTACAGTGTATCACCTTTATTCCAGCGCTGCCATTGTCCAGTTTGTGAAGGCTGTAAGGCAACTTGGATTTTTCCCCTTGAACAAACTGGTCATCGAACGCTCGACCGTGAAACTTCTTAAAGCCATGAACCGTGTTCTTAAAGTTAGTTATGATCTGTAGGGGGCATGTTTATTGGTTAATATCCCACCTAATTTTACAATCAGAAAGAATTCCAAAGGTTTAATAAATCACAAAGCATAAAATTAACAGCATTTCGTACCTGACTTTTAGCAGCATTTCCAATAGTCCGGTTTTTAGAGGCCAGAGAAATGCACGCTCTATTGGAAAAGATGACATATTCATAAATGTACCATAGACTGAGACGACACCCTCCTTATTTTATTCCCAAACTGATGCATTCTAAAACCTTGATGTGCAGGGTGTGGATCAGCACCTTGGACAGCGTCTTTAATAGTGCTTATCATAAGTTGCAAACCATGTTATGGTGTGAAATAAGCTTTCGAGATTTGAAAAGGTACATCAAGACTGCAAGCACCTGGAGGTCTTCAATGTAATTTCTTTTAGGAGGCGGCAGGGTGACTACTGCGTTTCAGAACCTCTAGAATTATGATGTGGAAATGACAGGCTACAAACTGAAAAAAAAAACTTGTTTGGATTCATTTGGATTACTCTGTTCAACATGTACTAGGATTTATGTGCATCCTCATGCTTCTTCCAAAATGTGTGTTTTCTATAGTAGCAATCAATATAAGTCAACATCAGATACAATACATGTGATATATTATTTCACTTGAACAATAAGATTACAGTATGTTTCAAACCAGTAATCTATTATCATAGATATATATTGAACAAATAGGAAATTATACGATTTAAAAAAAAAAAGTTACGTTTATATACATTACAGGAGAGAATATCAGATGAACATGATAAACATCGGACGTTCACCATGTTTACAAATGACACAATGCTCATTCTGAAATCTGAATAAAGATTTATGCTTTGTATACATATAATTTGCCTTACAGTTAATCACTGTTTATGCTGTTTTGTTATAGTGTTTTTATTCGTACTGGCTAAAAGCATGTTTCAACAATTATTTCGTTAACATCATTTTGAAGCAGGTAATGATTTAAACGTTTGTTAATTCAGCCTACATACCATTCCTGTTGAGATAAATGTTAATAATACAAAAATGTTAAATATAACATTCTGAATATAGAAATATCAAATGATTTAAATAAAATAATACAAGATAAAATGAAAATTAAACTTTAAAAATTAAACTAAAACTGTCAGCAGATGGCGGTAAGTCACTGATTGTATCACTGAATCATTCATTCAGGAATGAAGCAAGCGATCGACTCTCTTTACGAATGAGTAATTGAATCATTGACTCGTTTAAAAACGCACGTTCATTTATAAACGGAACACAGCTGTGTTTGAATAGAGATGCGGCTCAGCTGTGACTTTATTTCAGATTATTTTCATTGACGAAATTAGGCAAAATCAGGTAGAGTTATAGTCAGATAATGTGCCACTTAATATAACTGAATTTGCGCGATCTTTAAGAGTTTGAAATTGATGTTGCTCAATTAGGGACATTAAAATATACACATCATAACTTGAAAAAATAATGCTGACTAGGGCTGGTGTATTGTTTACTGTATATTCAAATCAATTTCAGATACCAATACCAGAAATACGTTAATGTTTAATACGTCCTGCATAATTCCTTACATGAAGAAATATATTTTGTGTTGGATCAAATGTGTCGGCAAGTGCGCAGCTGACACACCCAACCTGAACGATTTCACAACATCGCTTATCCTGCCCGAAAAGACGATAAACATCGCAGATACCATTTTAAGTACAACTTAATTTACATACACATATTATAAAAACTAGTCCTGTTTGACTGATACGCTTAAAATCGGGTGATTTAAGCAGTTTGGCTGTGAGTCAATGGTGCGCTCTGCTGGTAGGGGAATAGTAAGATGGCGGATCGAACACTTCCGGTAGCTTGACTGCCTAACGGCAGTTTAGAATGCAATGAGCGATCCAGTCATTATATATAGATCAGTGTTTTAAACTCATTTTCAGCCGCATCTATTGGATTGTCACTACCAGATGGAAAATGTTTCATATTGACACACAAACAAACAAGCAAATAAATAAATGATCCATGTACCGTGGTGGCTAACACTAGTATTTTCACCAGTTAAAATTGTTTTAATTCAGTTATTTCTATATTTTACTGTAGTGTGTCAGTAGGTAATATCAGTTTACATTTCCAAACATTAATTTTGCTATTAATTGTAATAATCCAGTGAGATTTTTGTCTGACAGCAGGCAGTGCTCCACACAGAGATCTGATCTCATCATCATCCATTCTGTCTGGAATGACATGAAGAAACAGAACAAGCTGAGACAGACTAAATCCAGAAGAACTGTGGCAAGATCTCCAAGATTCTTCGAGAAACCTACCTGCAAAGCTACCCGAAAAACTATGCACAAGTGCACCTAGGGCAAAAGCTGCTTTAAACGCGAAGGATGGTCACAAATATGTTGATTTAATCTAGTTAATAGAAGTTAATTGATAAAGAAAATCTATTTATGACATTATTTTTGACAGTACCCTTATTTTACAGCATTTTTACACAATTGCCTAAAACATTTAACAGTACTGTAGCTTTGCAGGTAGGTTTCTTGAAGCATCTTGGAGATGTTGCCACAGTTCTCCTGGATTTAGTCTGTCTCATCTTGTTCTGTTTCTTCATGTCATTCCAGACAGGCTGGATGATGATGAGACCAGATCTCTGTGTGAAGCTGCCTGTTGTCAGACTCCTTGTGCAAACAAAAATCTCACTGGATTATTACAATTAATGGCAAAATGAATATTTGGAAGATTTCCTATTGACAGACTACAACACAATTTTTTTTTTTTTTTTTATTCAACATGAAGTATTGAGCTGTGGTGTCAAGAAGTTTATGTTGCCATATAATGTCATAACTTAATAAAATAAACATATGAAAGCTCCGTTTGTGTAAAGACCATTCTAGTCATCATCTCGTATTATTTGTGACTCTGGACCATAAAACCAGTCATAATAGTCAATTTTGAATTTTGAATGTACTGAAATCTGAAAGCTGCATAAATAAGCTTTCGATTGATGTATAGTTTGTTAGGATGGGACAATATTTGGCTCTCTTCAACTATTTGAAAATCTGGAATCTGAGGGTGCAAAATAAAATCTAAATATTGAGAAAAATCACCTTTAAAGTTGTCCAAATTAAGTTCTTAGCATTGCATATTACTAATCAAAAATTAAATTTAGATATATTTACGGTAGGAAATTTACAAAATATCTTCATGGAACACGATATTTACTTAATATCCTAATGGTTTTTGGCATAAAATAATTGATAAATTGACCATTTTGACCCATACAATGTATTTTTGGCTATTGCTACAAATATACCGGTGCTACTTAAGACTGGTTTTGTGGTCCAGGGTCACGTTTCAGTGCAAATGTTGGTATATTAAAACCGATGGCAGGTGAAGTTGTGGGACGTTTTATGTCCCATATTTCAAGAATCAGTGTCATCTGTAACTAGTGTTGCAGGATAAACTGAGGATGCGCTAACAACATAATTAGATTTGAGTAAGCACTGCAGTGACCTACAACACCTCAATTGTGATTTCCTTTCAGGCCATTTGTCTAAAAGCCCCTGTATGAAAAACGTCCAACAAAATGTCTATTTTTACAGCATTTTATTTTGAATGTATGTGCTGCCGCGCCCAAACGAGAGAGTGTGGATTTGTCGACAGAACAACCTACACGACTCCGCGGTCACAGTCTCGTGGATTCACCCCATGCAGGGTGTCAGATTATACCGTTCACGTGCGGTGCTCGTGCACGACATGCAGTTTAGAATTCGCTTAACACTTGTGAAAATCCACAAACGGTCATTCTAATCCGTTTCACAAGCGACCGAATGTGTGAATGACAGGTGGGAATGTCTTTTATGCACATTATCAAATACGTCTTACAGTCTCTCGTGATAATAAGCTAACTGGATAAATTAAAGCACAAAACAGCCTTGCTCTCAGACATTTCAGGGCGTAGCAAACACCGATAAGACTCATACAGCGGTTTAACTGACAGGACTTGGTTAACGCTCGGAATTGCATGCAAAATGGAGATGCGTGAGGGGCTTAGCATCTTTCGGACAAAGTCGCAGGAGCAAAATGCACTGAATCGGGAACATGGCCAGCTAGGCAACAGCAAACGTTGCGTAACAACACACAGCAGCATCATTTTACAGGGATGGCAATGCTATACTTACGGAGTGCATCTGTCACTGTATTCATTTGCAATGGTTTCAATGCCGCCGCTCCTGGCAACAGCGATGTAACAGTTCTGGAAACCCACATCAATTCCCACCACAGACATGTTCAGTCCTTATGTCTTTATGCTTAACACCTCCGGTCCAGTTTTAACAGTGCAGCTGGGTGAGAACACAACACCCCTATTCTACAGTATGTGCCTGAGTGCACTAGAAGAATTATTCGCTATTATGTAAGTCGGGCTTTTTATAGATAATTCTTCCTGACTAATCCTAGCAGAGTACGCTTCTACTGCATTCTTGCAGCCTCCACTGATATTGTCAACCGGCAATATGGGTAAACCTGCGCATTTGTCAAGAGACTGGAATTCAGCCAAACCCCGCCCACCGGCGGTTCTGATTGGCTACTGGACGCCATCTAGCCGTTCGATTGGTGCAGCATCCCAGATAAGGACGAAAAATCTAGAACCTGGCTAAAGAAGCTCGCATTTTTACGTCACTGGGAATGACCGTGCAGTTAAACGACCTATGAGAATGTCAGGGGGCCATCACTGGATGTGGCGATCAAAATAAATAAACAAACAGTGATGATATTAATAATTAAGGGATATAATTAACACCGCCATCTTCATAATCGAAATGGAAGGCGCTGCCAAACGGGTTTATTTTTAGTGATTAAAATAAATAAATAAAATGATATATTTAATACAGTCAACTTTATAATCGATATAATCTGATTATATCTGAAGGGAAGACGTTGCGAAATGAGTTTATTATTTACTGATTAAAATAAATAAATAAATAAAATATTTAACACTGTCAACTTTATAATAGAAAATATTCGACTATAACTAAAGAGATTATTATTTTCATGTTTAAGGAAGGCGCTGTCAAATTGATTTATTATTTGGTGATTAAAATAAATACATTTTAAATCTAATATAATTAACACTGTCAACTTTATAATTGAAAATATCTGACTATACCTGAAGAGAGATGATTATTTTCATGTTAAAGGAAGGCGCTGCCAAATTAATTTATTATTTGGTGATTAAAATAAACAAACAAACAAACAAAATTATATATTAAACACTGTCGACTTTAGAACAGAAAATATCTGACTAAAACTGAAGATTATTATTATTTTCATGTTAAATTTGGTGATTTAAATAAATAAATAAATAAATTTAACACTGTCAACTTTATAATCGAAAATATCTGACTATAGCTGAAGAGAGGGTATTATTTTCATATTAAAGGAAGGTGCTGCCAAATTGATTTATTATTGTTGACTAAAAATAAATAAATAAATAAACAAACAAACTAAATGATATATTTAACACTGTCAACTTTATAATCGAAAATATCTGACTAAAACTGAAGAGAGATTATTATTTTCATGTTAAAGGAAGGCACTGCCAAATGGGTTTATTATATTGTGATTTAAATAAATAAATAAATTATTCAATGAATGAATGAATTCAACACTGTCAGCTTTATAATAGAAAATGTCTGACTATACTGAAGAGAAATTATTATTTTTATGTTAAAGAAAGGCGCTGCCAAACTGATTTATTATTTGGTGATTAAAATAAATAAATAAATACATACAAACATACATACATAGATAAAAACACTATCAACTTCATGATAGAAAATGGGTTTTGAGTGGGTTTATTAATCCATTTTTTTATTATCTGTTTTTAATTACCGGGTAAAATGAATTCGTAAGATTAAAACGCATCTGACACGTTTCATTAAATATGCTTATTCTTATCAGGAGTTAATTTTTTGTTGTGCAGTTTAGCTGTGCCTCATTACAATTCATGCCTGTAAGAAAAAGATTATCATTTCAAATGTTCAAAGCCTGGTGAGAGCAAAAGAGTCTCTCTATCAAAGGGGCGCTCTGCACTCTTGGTTCAGCACAGCAGCACAGTTTCTAAACCCTTTTCCGGTGAGCCACACACAATGAAAAAGAGCACAAAGTGAATGACTAAAAAGAAGAAAAAGAAACTAAAAATATTTAGCTAACTAATTAGTGCTAACGTTTTTAAATCACTGTCGTATTGTTTTATAAAATAAAATAAATACATAATCAAGTGTTTATGTATTTATATAACTGTATGTTTGTTAAAATTTATTTAAATGTTATTTAAAATGTACATTTTTATCATGTTTGACAACATTTACTCTCTATCTCAACGTAAAAAAAAAAAAAACATTAAAAACAAAATAACGGGAAAATACGGTTGAAGTCGTGCTTTTATTATGAAAAGTTAACTATACTCACCACAACCGGATATTACTTATGTTGTCATACGTCGAGAGGCTGGAATCAGGAAGTGGACTTGTAATGTACTATTTTGATTGAGCTCGTCGCTCTTCAACTATCTAGTTTACAAGTTCAAAATGGGGCTTTTTGGAAAAACACAAGAGAAACCACCGAAGGACCTTGTAAGTAAAACATCGATTATGGCGGACGACGGAAGTTAACGGTTTTTATTAAATGTTGCATTGTAAATAACAGCAGGCCTATAAATAGCTCGCTTGTCATGTTTGTTGGTAACATATTGAATTACGTAATGCCTTATTAAACGACGAACTTTTAAAAAGTTTCGTTTCAATACGTGTGTTGTTATAGAAAAACAAAATCATAAAATCGACTTGTTAGTTAAATCTAAACACAACAGGTAACTGATCTCAAACTGTCTTCAACTCTTTTCCACAGATCAATGAATGGTCTCTCAAAATCAGGAAAGAAATGAGGGTTATTGACAGACAGATTAGAGGTGAGGTCATATTATTATTATTTGGTCAAATTGCGCTCTGTTGAAATAATGTAATTAATTTGTTCAGTTACAGAACTGTACGTAACAAAATTTGTTTGTATTTTATATTTTTCCAAAGATATACAAAGAGAGGAGGAGAAGGTGAAGAGATCGATCAAAGATGCTGCAAAGAAAGGACAGAAAGATGTCTGCATCATCCTTGCCAAAGAAATGATTCACTCAAAAAAGGCTATTAACAAGCTGTACGCCTCTAAAGCCCAAATGAATTCTGTGCTGCTCAGTATGAAGAATCAGTTGTGTGAGTATAGTTTTTATTTGCAGACCCAACAGTGTGCTCTGTAAATTCACAGATGGCACAGATTCCTTAAATGGACTAAAAAATTGTGGTTATTTGGCTACAAAATTAGATTTGAAGGTTTTTATTTTTCGATCAATGTCTAAAAAGTGATTTAACAGTCAAAAACAGTCTTTTACAGCTTTTATTAATGTTAGATTATGTATTTATGTTAGACTCTGTATGTAGAAATTACACTTACTTATTTTAACGATGCAATAAAATTGTTTGTTTATTGTTATTTTGTGTTAGCTATTGCATTAAATTATATAAACCTTATTATAAAGTGTTACTCTTACATTTGTTCATTGGTTTCCCATTACAGCTGTATTAAGAGTGGCCGGTGCCATGCAGAAGAGCACTGAGGTCATGAAGGCCATGCACAGCTTGGTTAAAATCCCAGAGATTCAAGCCACCATGAGAGAACTTTCAAAAGAGATGATGAAGGTACGAACATGAACAATAATTCAGATATTCTGCACAGAAACGTCTCTGAGCAACTCTCTAATGTGGAGCGCTTTTACTACACAGGCTGGAATCATAGAGGAGATGCTGGAGGATACGCTGGAAGGGATGGATGATGAGGAGGAAATGGAGGAAGCAGCAGAGGCTGAGGTTGACAAGATCCTCTTTGAGATTACAGCTGGTAAGAAACCACGTAACAATCACCCACACTATTAAAAAAAAATGTTCGTAAAAGACTGTAAAAATTCTACAATAATTGGGTAGCAGTGACCTTACTATATATGTTGAAAAACTAATGACAAAAGAAAAAAAGAAAATATATTGAAAAAAGAATATATTCCGTTTTTATTTATAGTGTGTGCTTTGGTGTGCACAAATGTATATTGGCTTCTTATATCACTTGGTTCTTTTGTGTCCTTTTGGAGTCTCCAAATGGCCTTTTCTAAAAAGATTTCAAAATGTATCTTTACATAAGCTTGCTGAAAATAGTTTTGTAAGAATCATCCTTCAATCTGTTGGTTTACTTTGCTGGATGTAGCAAGTAATGACAAAATTAACATGATAATTAACATGCTTAATTTCATAATATAGCATGCAATTAATCGTGATTAATCACACAAAAAGTGTGAGTAATCTAGATTCAAATTTTAATCTATTGATGGCTTAATAAATTAAATTAACATAAATTAAATAATTTATGTGCCATATGTCAGTATACTACCACAATCTATTTACCTCAGCTTCTGGAAAAAATACTTGTTTTGATTTTGCACTACCAGTCAAAAGTTTTTGAACAGATTTTTAATGTTTTTTAAAGAAGTCTCTTCTACTCCCCAAGCCTGCATTTACTTGATCCAAGATACAGCAAAAGCAGTAATATTGTGAAATATTTTTACCATTAAAAATAACTGCTTTTTATTTGAATGTATTTTAAAATTTTCAGCATCATTACTCCAGTCTTCATTGTCACATGAAATCAGAAAACATTCTAATATGATGATTTGCTGTTTTTTAAATGTTTCTTGTTATTTAAAAAAAAAAAGTTTCTAAACATTTTTGTAAACGTTTCTAGTTATTTAAAAACAACTAATTTAAATATCAATATTTAAAATAGTTGAGTAATTTTTTTCTAGGATTTTTTTGATGAATAGAAAGATTCAAATATCAGCATTTATCGGAAATAAAAAGCTTTTGTAACATTATACACTATACCATTCAAAAGCTTGGAGTCAGTGTCATATGTGACCCTGGACCACAAAACCAGTCTTAACTAGCGTGGGTATATTTGTAGCAATAGCCAAAAATACATTGTATGGGTCAAAATTATCAATTTTCCTTTGTCAAAAATTATTAGTATATTTAGTAGAATATACTGTTCCAAGATCATGTTCCACAAAGATATTTGGTAAATTTCCTACCGGAAATATATCAAAACTTAATTTTTGATTAGTAATATGCGTTGGTAAGACCTTTGTTTGGACAAGGGTGATTTTCTCAATATTTTGAGTTTTTTGCACCCTCAGTTTCCAGATTTTCACATTTTACAGGGATGTAAAATTTAAGATTTTCAAATATCTCGGCCAAATATTGTCCTATCCTAAGAAGCCATACATCAATGGAAAGCTTATTTATTCATCTTGTATAAATCTCAAAACGCAAAATTGACACTTATGACTGGGTCTGTGATCCAGGGTCTCACACACACACATTTTATATATATATATAACATGATTCAATGATGAAAGTATTGCTTTGTTTATTAACAGGTGCCCTTGGAAAAGCTCCCAGCAAAGTCACAGATGCCCTGCCTGATCCAGTGCCTGTTGGAGCCACGGCAGCCTCAGATGAGGAAGAAGAGGAAGAAGATATCGAGGAGATGCAGTCAAGGCTAGCAGCGCTGAGGAGCTAAAACACCTGTGTTTTTTTTTTTACCCTTGAGCTCTATAGGCATAGACAGCATATCTTCTGTAGCTTTTCTTACCCATGAAGACACTTAGGAGCATTTAGCACTAAATTCAGACTTCACATAAAATAAGCAAAGTGGATATTGAAATAAAATGAACTCTGAAATCATGTATTTAGTTGTTCTATTCATATGGTAGCAGGTGGATGGCTATTTCAAATCATTCACTTTTTATTTAAGCCCATTTTATTTCTAGATATTCTGACTGTGCTCATAGTCTATGCCTATAGTTAAGCAGCTTGTCCAAGAATCTATTGTGCAGTGGTGTCATATCGGTGTTGGTCGTAAGTGTTTTGTCTTTTGTCGAATTTGCAGTTTTATCTCAAGCCTTATTTAGGCTAAGTGGATAGTTCTTTTCCTATATCTGGTAAATTGGTTTTTACTGAGTAGGACAAATTCATGGAAGCCATTACTTGTAAATCTTGTACAAATACTGAATATAAAAATATATCTGTTTGCATTGTTATTTTGTAAGTAAAGTCGGCGGCAAGTTATAAAACAGGCTTACAGAATAAATGAATGGTTGTGCTCGATAACTGACTGGCTTTTACACACTAGGTGTTTCAGACTTCAACAAGCTGATCACATTTCTGCTACTTTTAGACTTTTGTTATGGTTTAAATCCACTTCTGTCTTTGTACGTTATTAATTATGAGTGTTTTTATTATGCCTTTGCTTTTAGATGATCAAAATGCTTACATAACAGATGATGTAAATGCCTGTCAATTTATATTATAGTTTTATCAACCAGACCCCAGTTATATTTTCATTTTACTGTTTTAATATTGGTCAGCTGAATAGTCTGTTTTCTAACATGTCTACATATGGAACAATTACTCTTTGTGCATTTTGGCATGACCAGTTAATATCTGCGTATTTGACATAAATTGTGCACTCTGGAGTTACAAGTGCATGGATTTTGTACAGATCCAGATTATTTTTGCTTCATCTCAGACCTTGGCTGTTGTGGAAAAACATTCACATCTGCACAAAACTGTTTTGTATATTGGAAAAATTGATAACACTAATAAAATTTTACAGGCAAAAAGAGTACACTTCACAACAGTGATGAAACCAATGTCATATTGTAATCTGTTAAACTGTAATGTGAGTTGGAAACGTCTTGAAAAAAAATCTTTTGTATAATATCCAAGGTACACATTTCTAGCAATTGTGCAGTTAATTTGTATACTGTATTTTTTAGAAAGTTTTGAAATATTTGTTCTCTCCCCAAATTTGTCACTACCAAAACACAGTAATATATAATTTAATAAGAAGGGTTATATTGACCTATTAAGATTTCACTTACATCTTCCTTGTAAATACATACATTTTTTTCTATTTTAAGTTTTCAGAGGTACATCAATAACAATTACAATTTTAACTTTTTTTAATACAAATTTTCTTTGTTAAAGCCATAAGGTTGATCAAATTTAAGAATTCATTAGTTTGAATATACATTGAACCAAACATCATAACATTTTAGTTGATAATTCAGTATACTTTATTGTTGACAAAACATCCCATGTTTTGGTAGTGACCACATCACATTACAGAATTTTAACTCGTACTAAAACATACTAAAATACAAAAAAATTGCAAAACTGTACTAAAATTTAGTTTATTTCCTTTAAATAAAGGATTATGTGTTCCCTTTTGTCACTACTGAAACAATGATGACATGTTTTGGCCGTGACTGTTACGGTAGTGACAATTTTATGGGATAACACCCAAAAAAACAAAGGTGTCACTACCGAAATGTCACCAAATGTTTAGATCGTGACTGTTTTGGTAGTGACAATTTTATGGGATAACAGCCAAAAAAACAAAGATGTCACTAACAAAATGTCACCAAATGTTTTGATCGAGATTGTTTCGGTAGTTACAATTTTATGGGATAACACCCAAAAAAAACAAAGATGTCACTACCAATACATCACCAATACCGTAACAGGAAACATGACCATAAAAGGAAAACAGGAACTGAAACAAGGGAAAAACACAGAACATAGTCCATAAGTCCATAACCCTGACAGAAACAAAGATGTCACTAACAAAACGTCACCAGATGTTTCGATCGAGACTGTTTCAGTAGTGACAATTTTATGAGCTAACAGCCAAAAAACAAAGATGTCATTAGCGAAACGTCACCAAATGTTTAGATGACTGTTACGGTACAGTTTTTATGGGATAACAGCCAAAAAAGCAAAGATGTCATTAGCGAAACGTCACCAAAGCCAATAAAAACCCAAAGATGTCACTACCGAAACGTCACCAAATGTTTAGATGACTGTTACGGTACAATTTTTATGGGATAACAGCCAAAAAAGCAAAGATGTCCTTACCGAAACCTCACCAAAGCCAAAAAAAAACAAAGATGTCACTACCAAAATGTCATTACAGTAAAAATTGTCCCTACCAAAATGTCACTGAATGTTTAGATCGCAACTATTTCGGTAGTGACAATTTTATGGGAAAACATAAAAAAAGGTTGTCACTACCGAAACGTCACCAAATGTTTCGATCGTGACTGTTACGGTACAATTGTATGGGATAACATTGTCCCATATGAAATTGAAATTGATGAAATTGTCCGTACCGAAATGTCACTGAATGTTTAGATCGCGACTGTTTCGGTAGTGACAATTTTATGGGATAACACCCAAACAAACAAAGATGTCATTACCAAAACGTTACCAAAGCCAAAAAAACCCAAAGATGTCACTACCAAAATGTCATTACAGCCAAAAGAGCAAAGATGTCACTACCGAAACGTCAACGGATGTTTGGATCATGACTGTTTCAGTAGTGACAATTTTATGAGATAACAGCCAAAAAAACTAAAAATTATTAAACCTTGAAACAAATAATATTATTATAAATAAATATATAAATATATAAAATTAAATTAATAAAATTATCTTAGTAAACATTTAAGATTTGAATATGTAAATGCTTTTTAAACGTGTTTTTTGTTGTGGGACAGCTGTTTTCACCAGTTCTGTAGAATGGCCAATGCAAGACATATTTTACTATCAAAAAGCATTGGTGTTTTTACAGTAACACAACAACATACCTCACTGACTGTATTATTATCTGCTGCTTTACCAGGGTCTTTTGGGATTCTCAGAGGGTTATTTTACTTACCTCAGTCTTTCTCCTTTTGACTCCCTCCCTGTCCACTCATCCACAGCTTTGTGAAGGAAACCTGATCTTTTGAGTGTCTTTTGTGAATCTAGGTTACTTCTCTATAGAAGCTCTGTTTATTTCATAAAGACAGACATCTGAGCTTAAATAAGTGAGTTTAACCTCAGATTTGTTAAATATGAGTATTGCAGCTTGTTGTCAGGAGATTATTTAAAACAGTTCATTTATTCTGTACAGTTTTGGTGTCTGAGAGAAACGTTATGAGCTTCTTACCCAGGCAGCATTTTTGGACATCATGTGACGTGAGCTTCTACCTTTTTACCTCGTGATTTTAGGCACATGAAAATGCTGTCTGCACTGGCCCATCCAATTACTTATGGGTAGTTTATTATTTCTGTCCGTTATGTTTATTATTTTTATCCATTATCTATAACCCACATGTTCAGACCAGAGCGCCTGCGCTGACGCGTCTGTCAAACGATAAATGCCGACAACAGTCTCGAAGGAAACTCCTCCCTGTTGACAACACGCCGCTCTCATAGCGCAATGGTCTCCTGGATTATTTCTAGGCTTGTGGTGTAAGTCTTTATTCTGCTCTTGAAAAGCATTTTCAGTGGGATGCATGAAAATTCAGTGCGTAATATTTATATGAATAGGTTGTTTTATGAATAGCTTTTTTATGCGAAAACGCAAGGGTTTCTAGGGCACCGCTTAATTCTAGGCAGAATGAAATCACATATGGTTATGTATCCGGCCCGATTCGTCCTGGTTAGTCTTTTGATTTTTCCGTTTACATGTTGACAGGCTATTTCAAAGGTTACCTTAGGTTACTGTACACTTGCAAGCTAATGGATAATGATGGTTTTCCAAAATAAGAATCTGACACCAAGTGACACGGTGAATTATGTAGGATATCAACCCGTTTTAGCTCAGCTTTTGAAGCTGTTCATTTTTATGTAACACTTTTAAGTGCAGAATCTTCAATTTGGCGGAAATGCACAATGTAGGGTGTCAATATTGAGTCATTGTTTGGTATCGTACGTACAGTAGAGCAGGTCTTTGATGTGTCAGTATATAAAGACAATGGGATGGTCAACCAGCTGATGGTCACTGAGTTTTCCAGTATTTGGTTTATTTTTTAAATGTACTTTTACGTGCGCATTTTGATGTATTCCACGTAAATGTCTTTTGTTTAACGCTTCAGTCCTCTTGCTGTGTGTGCAAAATCTCTAAATAGCCGTTCAATTCATTTTAGATCACAATATCCGATGACATTGCACATATGCCAACACTTGTGCTGTAAACTAGCTGTGTGAAAGTCTAAAAATAGACAACAAACGCAACAAACCGGTGTTTTTGCGTGGCGTGCCCTAGATAGTCTGCAGTGGGCTCTATTTGGTCGGAAATGTTTTGTTTTGTGGGTCCCTGACGGTGTCGTTGTGACTCTGGATTCGTTTTGTGGGTCGGTCATTTGATCGGGTCAGAGGCGCAGCTGTTGCTGGGCTCGGGGAACTGGAATAGTGTTGAACTGAAATGCTTAAACACAGGTGCAGGGCACTTCTTTTGGCTATCTGGCACTTTCCAATTACCCGTTTAACCTGTACAGCAGTGTGAACGGTATTCGTTCCGTCCCATTTGTTTTTGATCTTTTCTTTGCGCCCTTGACTAGCATTCACTTGTCGGGGCTATTTTTATCAAGCATGCAGAATGTAAACCTGGAACATAAACGGGGTCGGGCAGATATGTCGGCTGTTTACATGCTACAGTGGCGTTACAATAGGCAAGAACTGAAAGAATAATATTCTGGGCTGAGTAAATGGGAGTCCAGGCCTACAGTAAAGGGCCGTTATCTCAAATATCAATAATGGAAAGGGAGTGGAGCGGTTTCCTTTCAGGGAAGTGGTGGGCCAGATGGAAGTTTTAAGTGGCCATTGTCGTGTCATTTTGTAATACTGAAATCATGTAACACTAGTTGTTAATTTCAGTCACAAATAAACCCTACATAACCATTATATCTTTTCGGAAGAGATGAGTATTTTGCTGTATTTTGTGGTAGGGGAGGCTGGGGTTACTTGTTTTTATTCCAGTGAATATTTTCTCCAAAATGTGTATTAGTGAATGTCAACAACCCATTGTTATTGGCAAGGAAAAAATTCAAATCAGTTAAATGGCATAAATGAATTTAAAACACATTCTGTAGCAGGGCGGGTGGGGTATCCACTATTTGGGCTAAGTTGTCACAGATAGAAATTGCTATTTATTGACAGTGATCGGTGAAAAAATACATTTGATATTACAATAAAGTGTTATGAAAACATGAAATTAAATGTAAAAAAAATACTTAGATATATCATAAGCTATTTTTTAGAGTATTTGGAGTACTTGTATTTACTGACTACTCTATTATTATTAAATACCTATGAACCTATGAAATAAAACAACAAAAAAGGCAACAAGTTCGCAATTAATCGCATCCAAAATAAAGGTTTGTGTTTACATAATGTGTGCTGTGTGCAGTATATTTATATATATATAAATATACACACATGCATGTATATATTTAAAAAATAAATGTAATATATAGAGCTGCAAAATGATTAGTTGCGATTAATTGATTCAAAATAAAAGTTTATGTTTGCATACTAGATGTGTGTGTGCTGTGTATATATTAATGTATATATAAATATATACACACACATATATGTATATATTTTAAAAAAAAATGTATGTAAACACTTGTATATAATTTACATTACATATAAATATAAATATATTACATATAAATCTAACATATTTTTCCTAAATATATACATGTGTGTGTATATATATAGACGTAATAAATATACACAGTACACACACATCTAGTATGCAAACATAAACTTTTATTTTAAATCGATGAATTGCGACTAATTGTTTTGCAGTTCTAGTAATATTATTTATTATATATATATTAATATATAATATAAATGATGTATAAATATAAATACATATATAAGTGTAAAGATTTCTTAAATCTACACATGTATGTTTGTGTATTGATATATACATATGCACAGCACATGCACATGTATTATGTAAACAAACTTTTTTGATGTGATTAATCGGCATTAATCGATTTGACAGTACTAATAGAACATGTAAAACTCATGTCAGAGTTGTCTATTCAAATTATTTTTCATTTGTTTATCTTAAGCATGTTTTTGCAATTTTCACAGGCTCATATTTGGTACCCTTTACCCGGCGTACTCTTCATATAAAGCTGTTAAATCGAAAGATGTGAGAGAATATGTAAGTACATCTCTGACATATTTCCATCAGTTGAGCTCATTAACAATAATCAAATAATGTTTATTGGCTTGCTGATTCTGTAAACTGTTACTATTCTGGTTATTTCTAACAGGTGAAATGGATGATGTACTGGATAATATTTGCACTTTTTACTACAGTTGAAGTGATTACTGATATCTTTTTGTGCTGGTGAGTACAATGTGCCATTGCTTTTGTCACATCTTTTTGTTGGGAATTACTCATATTTTTATTTCTGCTGATGCATGTGGGCAGTAACCAGTGTGACACATGAGCATATGATTGTATTTTATTGTCTTTTATTGCTTTTGAAGGCTCCCATTCTACTATGAGCTCAAAATCGCCTTTGTGGTGTGGTTACTTTCCCCGTACACAAAGGGATCCAGTGTGCTGTATAGAAAATTTGTCCACCCTACTCTGTCCTCTAAAGAGAAGGTACAGTATTTGATGTGATTTTTCCTTTGTAATGATCTAGTTATTTTTATCCTGTCTAGGCTGTAAAGTATATTCAACTTTCATAGTCTAATACATATTCTAATTTTCTACATATTAAGCCAACTAGCAAACACTTAACAGTGTTTTATAATGCTAACAAACTGAATTGTTAGAGGTGCGGAGGAAGTACCTTTGACTCTTTTTCCTGTAACCGTTCCAAGTTCATTTCCCTGGCTGACCAAGGATGAGCGGTAGTAAGGAAATGATACTGTTATTTTCCACAGTCTTTCCTCTGCTTTTTATTCTTGGGGCAGGAAATTCGTCATGAGGACACACTAAGGGCAAATGCATATGGCAAACACCAAGAGAGAACGAAAACTCATTAAAAAAAAGGATGCTGATCTGAAAGCGTACAATGGAATGAAACAGTACCATTTTTAATACAACTGATGAGAAATGTTCTTTATGACTCTTTCTTAGGACATCGATGAATACCTTTGCCAAGCAAAAGATAAAAGCTATGACACCCTGATGCATTTCGGAAGGAAAGGCCTGAATGTGGCGGCAACAGCTGCAGTAATGGCTGCCACTAAGGTAGTAATCTAATACTGATACATTGGTGTTAGAGGAAATGGCACTTTCTATGAAAATTGTGCAAAGGCTTAAAGCTCTTGAAGTTTTTGTTCACCTTGTTACCAAAATTTGTTACCAAAATGACCAAAATCTGCATATAGATTTGAATGGTTTCATTACAGTCTAGCATTAAGCAATAAACAAACATAATTACATGCATAAATAAAATATAAAGAAACAAATAAATACATTTTTTCACAAACAAACAAAAAACATTGATAACAGGGATGCAAGTTTACCCTAAATTAAGTTATGTCTCAGTAGGCGGTGAGACCATATCATATTGTAGATATTTATAAAATTATATTTTCAATTAATTGGAGAAAAATATTACTCTGGTAACAGGGTTGAATTGTTGAGCATGACAAATGCAGTCAGTACTACAACTTATGCAAAAACTGAAATAATGAGTCTAAATGATGTCAAATATTAAATGTTATAATATTTTCAAATCATCCGTTTTTTAAATCTTTTTCAGCAGGAGAAAATCATGTTATAACAGGATTCCGCATCTATAATGAATTGAACATCAATTAAAAAGATGTAAAAATTATGAGTTTAATTTAGGCTTGATATGTTAGATAATAGTTTATCCAACTCCAAAGAACATGGGAGTTATTGCTTAAAAGTATCATTTTGATATATAACTTTTGGGTGCGGTTTAACGTATTCCATATTAAATGAATGTTAGTTTATTTTAGATAATATGTGTTTCTTTTGAAGTCAGTATTTACTATATTCATACCTTATTATAATTTAAGCAGATTGCATAAACAAAACATACTTGCCCATCTTCAGGCTGACGTTGTATAAACAAAACAGACTGTTAATGATAATCTAAAACACAGCATGACAGTATTTAGACCATCTTAAGGATTTCCATCTGACTCTCGGCGTTCTGGATCCAGGGCCAGGGCGTTCTCTCCGAGCGACTCCGCAGTTTCAGCATGCAGGACCTGTCATCTTTCCAGGCAGAGGGCCAGGCAAAGAATGCAAGTTCTGTAACCACTCAACCTGCAGCCGCGCAGCACAGAACACGCACCATGATGCGCAGCAAATCAGAGACTGGTTACAGCAAGGGTAAGCAATGCCAAGCCAAATGATCAGTGCTGTATTCCTCTTAACCCTTTGAGGAAGCTCCTACAATCAGATTTATACTATTCTTGTTGGGTTTAGGTGCTTCTCTTAATCATCCATTACATGCAATTAATTCTTAACCTGAGGGTTGTGGCCCTGCCAGTGTCCTGTGTAAATGTTTGATTAGGAAATTCTTTATTTGTGTTCTTCATCCAATTTTATTGTGCATTACTGTGTTTCGGTATATGTTCTGTCAAAGTCATGTTGTTTCAAACCATATGAGTTTCTTTCTGCTACAGAACACAAAAATAGATATTTGGCAGAATGATCCTGCTGCTCTTTTACATACAATTAAAGTGAATGGCAATGAGCTATTATTGCTTTAAGAATGATGTAGAAAAGGACCAAAAAGTACCCATACATGTTGTCTGCAGCATTTCAAGTGCTCTGTAGTCATTAATGGCTTTGAGGAACTGAATGAAATCTAGCTCTCAAATCTTATTTATATCTGCACACATTTGCATATGGCAAATCACTGATGTTAAACCATGCACGTTTTCACATGCCAAATGTTAATTTTCTCACCTGAAGCTATGGCTTCAAGAAGACTTGACTGTTTTTATCCTGTGTGCGTGCGTTTTCATTCACTTCCTATTCACTTAAAGGAGAAGTCCACTTCCAGAACAACAATTTACAAATAATTTCCTCAACCCCTTGTCATCCAAGATGTTTATGTCTTTTCAGGAAAAAGCATTT